>JAOVVF010000022.1:12470989-12488398 GCA_028565595.1 Duopalatinus emarginatus | reverse complement strand
TATATGTGTGTGTGTGTGTGTGTGTGTGTGTGTGTGTGTGTGTGTGTGTGTGTGTGTGTGTGTGTGTGTGTTTGTTTTTTTGTTTTTATATTTTTTGGTCCCCAAAACAATAAATGTATTTGGATGAATGTGTGGAAGTAAATGAAACCAACTTTTTTAACTTTCAGAACAATCAGAAAGCTCTTAACTCCATCACTCTGCTGGAGGAAGAAAAGTTGGCGCTGATGGAGCAGGTCAACATACTGCGTTCAGTAGAGGACATGCAGCAGATGCTCTCCCAGACTGAAGTTAATGGATGTAAGTGAGTAAAGCTTTGCATTAAGCGATTGCATTAAGAATATTCATTCTGCATAATATCTTGCACCATGTGCTGTATGTACTTACTCTTAATGGGAATTTTAAGGTGCAAATTTTTATTTGATGGATGTTACCCACTGCTGGATTGTTTTGCCTCATGTCTGTGTTTTAGGAGCAACAGGCTCACAGATTCCTCCAGTCTGAGTGTGAAGTGATGTGCAAGACGTTAACTCAGCAGGACGAAATACTCTATGTAAGCTTTTCATCTCACAAGTCTACACAAGCCTGAAATAACTGCTACCAAATCATAAACAATGTGAATCAATGTGCTTTTTTGTCTTTATAAAAACTACATAAATAAATAAAAAAAACTCAGTGAACAATAAGAAGAATCCAATAAGACTGCAATGAAACACAGAGATCAGCTCTGGGCAGACTTTGCTTCTCATTATCCCATGACTGTTACTGTTCTGTGTGTGTCTGTGTGCGCGTGTGTCTAAGTAAATACATAAAAGTAAATAAAGCTGATAAGCCTCAGTTGTTGCATTTTTTAAACCAGTTTTTGGTTAACAGTTCTGACTGGACAGAACCAATCAGGGCTAAAACACAGGGAGACAGACAATAGGAACTGTTTTAATATGGTGACATAGAGATATAGGAAAAGTCTACCTAGAAAAAAGAAAAATAAATATTTACAATATTTATAAAAAATAAATAAAAGAGTATGAATGTAAAAGTACAGGTAATTATAAAACTCATAGTAACCTAAAATAACAAGCAAAAACATTAAATTGATAATACGTATAAGTAAGTATGAGTATTTTTCTGTATAAAAATGAGGAAAAAATATTATTCAATGTTAATGGAATAATACCTAAAATAACGTGTTCTTAATTTACAAATAAGATCCATAATTTTTTTGTAATCATCATTTTTTCTAAAAAAAACTTTATTAATTTAGAGTTAATTTTCATAAATCATTACAGTGTATAGAATAAATACAATGTCTTAAACATATTTTGAAAGTGTGAGAGTAGTCATTTTTTCAAAAGCTAGCCATTAAGTATACTTGCTATTACTATATGAAAATACACTAAAATGTAACTTATATTTCAAACATTAAAAGCACACTATTATGCAATGCACTAATAAAACATTTTAGTATATTTTTTGGATAGTATACGTTACTTTAATACACTATATATTTATTTAAATATTAGCACCTATATTAAGTACACTTAATTTCTAGTACTTTAAAATATACATTCTTGGGCAGGCGAAGATGGCTATATATGTCAGCCGCAGAAATAAGGTGGTGGGGAGTGCTGCTGACTGTGATGATCCAGAATTAATTGATTAAATTGATTTTAATTTTTATACATTTTTATCTGTAAAAGAAGCTCTGCTTCACTCCTGAGCTCCTTTGAACCAAAAAGTGTGCTTATACCTGTGTATTTTTTATACTGTGTAATCTTATTTCACCTCTCGATTATTATTTATTATTTTAATATAATTTAAGATGATAATATGACTGCTGACTTGTTACTGAAGACACTGTTTTAAATAAAGGAAGTCAAAAGTCTCTCTTTCTCTGTCTCTCTTTGTTGCACGCTGTTTGAATGAGGAGGAAAAAACACAGGTAGACATACCTGGTGACATATAGTGAATTGGTTTTCATGGGAATAAAGTCTAACTCTGATTAGTCTTGATAATTTACACACTTAGACACACACACACATTTCCATAGATATGCATCATCGGCCTTAAATCTAACTTGTTCAGGGAAAGGACACTTTCTACACAAATTTAATTTAATGCAAAATGAGAACTATGTGGAGCTGGTCTAGGGAAAGTTGGAACTGAAATGAATCTGAATCTCACAGAGCACTGTTGTGAATAGTTTTCTTGGCACATTCTAGAATTTTAGAACCGGCTATAAATTAAAGTCTTTGGGTTTTTTATTGGTGGTTAAATATCTCTATTTTTATTATACTAAAACTATTCACGTTTTTTTTACATACATTCCTGTCTTTAAAGCCGAAGAAAAGTTTTTTTTTTAGGATCTGCTTTACATCAAAACCATGCGAATTCATTCTCTTTTTGTAAAGCAGAGTCCAAATCTTGTAGTGTAGATATGCCTATTTGTGTTTTTTATTTGGCGCATTTGGCTCTTATGCATGCCTGTAGGTTCACATGAGTGTAACCTGGAATCAGTGGGTTAGGGTGTGTTCAGACATGGCAGGTTTGGTTTAATAAAAACAAACTCTGGTTAGATTTCTCTGTTAATGTAGTTAATTTAAACAGGTGGGAATGCAGGAAACCAGCCTTTCATGCACACCAAATAAGGTGGATCTCAGTTCACTTCCAGATTAAGTCTTTGGAGTTTGGAGTTTAAAGTATGTACACAGCATGGACCAAAGACATGTAAATGAACCATACATAAGATGTAGAGTAGAAACAAATAAAATAGAAAATAACCTGTTTGGTACAGCTGGTGAAAATGGCAGCCAATATACACAAATCCTATGCACATTTAGGTCAGTATAAAGCATTGTTCTGGAAGTTATGAAAGTTCAGTCACAAAACATACATCATAATCAGGTTTAATCAGGTTTTGCCCATTGGCTATATGCTTCTTGTTTTGATTCAGTGTTAAATATGCCAGTGTGAACGCCACATGAATCAGGAGTCACGTGTGCCAATGTTTAATTTCTGCTTTGGTCCAGACCAGTCTACAGATATAAACACACCCTTAGTTCACTAGTAAACGAGAGATCTGTCCTTGCACTGTGAGTTATGATACCCTTATACCTTTATCATCATTAAACCGAAATTATCTCAGAGGCCCAACCTTGAGCAGCCAATTGTCTGGCCTTGACAACTTCCTCTCAATGCCATAAACTCACTTCCTGCTGTCGATAACTATTGATGTACTGCTTTAAAGGTGATCATGAAAACTGTGTATCTTTACAGTTTAATATACATTTACAGAGATATGGCCACATATACACACATCTCTGTGCAAATTTCACTGGAGTGTAAGTGGCTTTCTGAAGAGTGTTGACATTTGACTGATCTTCCAGAAAAGAGGTCAGCAGGTCAAACTACTCATGTTTTGTTCTTAAATCTAAATAATTGTGTCAGTAATTGATTACAACACATCTGGCAATTTAATGAAAGTTCTTCTTTTTCTCATATTCTACTTACTTATACAACATATTACAATAAACTACAATGTATGAATTTTATTCATGAGAATTACTATACCAGATTCACCTCTCTGCAAGAGTCATAATGTTTATTTCATTTATTTACTCCCACACACGTTAACATTGAAATTCAGAACTGGGTTATGTCAGCAGTGCTTGATGCAAGACAAAGAGGGTGGGACAGTAGTGCTAAGGCACTGTACAACATTGCTTTCAGGGTTTCTTGGCTTCCTTTTTTTTTCTGGAACCTTCTTGAGTGCCTCTTTATTGTGAGCAATATTACAGGGGAAAACTAAAAATATTTCTCTGTGTTATTCCAGTAAATCATTTCTTACATATATTAACTTTAACCATATTCATAAATCACATTTATTTTACTCCACATTTTTATATTCACCCATATTCCCATAGGGGTGGAACAGTGGTGCAGTGGGTAACTCTGCCGCCTCAAAGGGCCTGGGCTTAACCCAGTTGTGGATTAAACATCTTAGATAATGAGCGTTTGATGAGTCATATTCACTTACATACCAAAAATGTGACCACCTTTCCCAAACTGTTGCCACAAATATGCTGTAGTGCTGTCATCTCACTGTAACAAGGTCCTGGGTTCAATTCCTTTCTGTGTGGACTTTTGCACAATCTCCCCATGTCTGTGTATGTTTCCTCTGAGTGCTACGGTTTCCACCCACAGTCCACAGGACATGCGGTAAGGAAAACTGGACATACTAAACTTGGCTCTGTGTGGGTTTGTGTCTGTGTGTGTTGGACATCAAGATGATTTTTGACACACTGAAATGTGCATGTTGCTCTTTTTATCCTCCTCACATAGTTATACTAGGTAAATTCACAAGAAGATTATTTAAAGTTGACTGCTGAGGGTTTCTGAGATCTTTGTTTCTCATTTTGCCTTTGTTTGTTCCGAACCTATCAAGACAAATATTTTGCTTATGCTATGCATCACTTATTTTTATTTTATGATTATTCTATGTTCTCGTACAACTTGTCCAAATAACCTGAAAAAAGACCTAAAAAAAAAAAATCTCCAAATCTCCCTTTTTACTCTCATGTTCATAATGTCCTTCGCTTACCAATTTCTCTCTCTCTCTCTCTTTCTGACTGTCTCACTTTGACAAGGGCCACATTGTGATGGATAGATGGCTGGGTCAGAGCTAAACAGCAAAGAACCTGTCGGGTGTGTTTAGTATGCAGTGTTTGATACCTACCAAAACTGGTGAACTGGCAACAGTCATGGGCCTTTACGACTGTCTTATGTGCCTAGGATATGACGACTAGCACACCTGGTCTGATCCCTCAATCCAAAAAAAGGATTTGCTGCTAAGATCTGCGTTCAAAATTTCTTTAATGAATGAGCTTCTTGGTTGCACAATAAATCATATGACTCTGGGCGCGCAACCTGAGCCATGCATTCACACTAATTATACAGACTATTTAAGTTTGGCGTGGTGCAAAAATATGAATTACTATGAACCCCTACCTTGAACCCTGCCTTGAACCTTTTTACTTTTGGTTGTTTTGTGTCTTTATTAATAAAGTATTTCCTGTGTCCTGGTTTATAGTGAGTTGTGCAGTTGTGCAGAGTTAAATGTGCAGTTTTTTATCTATCTATATGTGCACCAAGTAGCTTATACACCCTGCAGAGGTTACTAGGGAGTTATTAGGGTGTCAAACTTGTCAAATCCCTGTCATTTTAAATTCTGAAACACTTTTACAATCTGTGAATGCCAAAATCTGTCTTTAACTGTCAAAACATCTGTCCTATATAAATCACTTAACGAATGTACATCTGAAAAGTTTTCCACACATCAAAAACAAAATGTAGACATATTTTTTTGGTCTCTAACTCTAACTGATCACCTGTTAAACCAATTCAACAAACAAATAAATACATTGTCTGTACAATTAGACAATGTTTCCTCATCAATGATAAGCAATTTGATTTTTTTTTCTTTTATCAGAGATACAACTGTGTCATATTTTAACAGTTAACAGCTATTAAGTGTCCACAATATTTGTAACATGAAAGTGTGACCGGACTGACATGGCATGTCTTCAGGGTTGTTCCCCTGTTCTTCAAATGTATGAGCCTGTACTGGTCTGGTACCAGAGAAGCCGGATGGCTTTGACTGGGTTGAGAGTGGGCCTGTTGAGGAAAATGTTTTATAAATGACTAGTGCAAAGTAAAGAAGTCTTTACTCTTTCCAGAGAGATGGCCATGTTTCCTGTCTAAACTTGGTTTCAAGCTGTCGTTATTAAGAGTAGAATATGTAAAAACATATTTTAGATAATCTTCATCATATTTTCTCTTTTTGCATGTGCTTTGTCTTTCTGGTGTTGTTTTTGTAGACACAATGTGGTCCATTTTGACCCTTTACCAGCAACACGACGCTAAATTTCTCATGTGACACTTATTTTGGCCGTTTAACTTTATAAAAATAAAATAAAGCCATATCATTGAATTGAATTGTGGAAAAATATTAAAGCATTAAAAAAAAAAACGTTTTGCAACAGAGACATTTAAATTCCACTAGGGGGCCGTGGCCCACAGTTTGAAAATCTCTGCCTTAAAGAGTGTTATTCAGGAAACATCCAAAGTGAAATTGCTGACCCCCAACATTCTTGACGACACGTCGGCAGGAGTGAGATGTCAAAATGTGTCTGACAGAAAACAGAAATCACTTCCTGCATCAAATATAATGCAATCGATTATACATATATCAAGGTATGTAGTGTATTTGTTTGGTTCAGATTGCTTCATTCTAACAAGAGTTACAACAGAATATTTGGGGCCTCTTTCAAGTGAATCTCCCTGTACTATTTTATAAGATACTATATTATATTAGGATAAACAAACAAACAAGCAAATTGATTACTATTTTCTACAATGTGAACAGTATTTTGGCCCATTCCTCCATGCAGATCTCCTCTAGAGCAGTGATGTTTTGGGGCTGTCGCTGGGCAACACAGACTTTCAACTCCCTTCACAAATTTTCTACAGGGTTGAGGTCTGGAGACTGGCTAGGCCACTCCAGGACCTTGAAATGCTTTTTTGGAGCCACTCCTTCGTTGCCTGAGCGGTTTGTTTGGGATCATTGTCATGCTGGAAGACCCAGCCATGTTCCATCTTCAATGCTCTCACTGATGGAAAGAGGTTTTTCACTTTACAGTCATAGAGTTCTTACAGGGCAGTAAAGTGGCTTGATTTAGTGATTATGCGTGTTACACATATTTATAGATATGTTTAAAATTGTGCATACAGTATATGGCACACAAAAAATGTAATCTTATTTACCACAAGATAGTGATTTCTGAAGTTTTCTTTCATATTGTGATGCACTATTTTAGATATTGTAACACATACTTGTTGACTATTCCCTATTATAATCTCAACAGACCAAATTAATATTTTTTTTAATTGTCAGCTGTTCACAGTTATGGTGAGTCTGTCCCCACTTTCTGTTCATGTGAGTCTGCTTTCTGTTCATGTTGTGTATGTATGTCTGTTTTTTTAACTACATGCAGTGTGGAAATATATTTTAAATTATATTGTGCAAATTGCTATTGATTTTATACCTTATACATTTTATGCATTATATACCTTATTTTATACCTGCATCAGTTGCGCTGCTCTAAAAGTTAGTTAGCTAGACTAACTATGTCGATTTCTATGTGCTTTTATCTGCTTTGTCTGTCTGAAGCCCACCTAGAATAATAGGGCACAAGGCAGGAATACCCCCCAGAAAAGTCACAAATCCATTGCATCTAGTAGTAAACCAAGGCACCCAGCAAAACCCTACACAGACATAGGGAGAACACACCAAACTCCTCACAGACAGAAACCAGAGCAAACCTACAACCCCAGACAAACCTACACATCAAAATCAAAATGTGGACATCTTTCTCTGTTTCTGACTTTAATTTGCTCAGGGATAAATTAACAGATTTTATGTCACCTGTCCTGGGAATCAGGGGCAGTAAAAATCAGTTACCTTTTACTATGCATGTGTAAATATGCTAACACTTCAATTGTCACAAAATGCTGTATTTTTCATACAGATTTGCAACCTGAAATAATTGCCACATAATGACTCGCGCCATATTTATAGACTTTTTGCTATCTGATTTCTTACAGAAACCTTCAAGAGTGATTTAGTTATTTTTAAAACAGTCACAAGTTTTGTTACTTTTACCTTTTTTTAGCGAAGTGTTTTTCCATCTGGTAAATAATAATCAGCATAAACTAAATTCACTTACAAGGATGAAATATTCTGCAATGCTCTTCAGCAGGTATTTAATGGCCACCTGCAAAACAGAAATAGACACATTCATATCCATAAAGGTAAGACTTGGTTTAATAACCAAAAAATGTACTCACAGAACATGTTATCAAACACCTTTTTGTAGATGTTATATATTTTACAGTTTCTTCATTTCTGCAAGATTATGACTATACACACTATAATGAGGACATGACTTCTCAGATCTCCCAGGTCTTTGGTGTTCTGTTAATATCACCTAATAAACAGCCCGGTGTAAAGTGTTTGTTTGCTACAGTGTTTTTTAAAATCAGCATTTTTTCATACCCTTTTCATATTCGGCCAAATAAAACTGTATACCATATCAACATGAGAATGAACCCGAAAAAATGCAAATATGTAAGTAGGGGTCACATTGTTGCCCAGACTGTGCTTGGCAGCCTTTAGCGTAAGTTACATGGACCTTTGTTCATGTGCCACATGTTTTTGGTGTTTGTTCAAGTTGTGATTTATGTCTTGTCTTCTCTTTGTCTTGTGATTAATTATTGGTTTCTGGGTTGTGTTGCTCACCTGAGTTTCCACTTAAATACTTTGTGTTTTAAACCCTTATTGTTTCTCTTTTTACTTTGTGAGGTTTTGATTGTTTAAGAGTTTGTGTTTTCACAGTGTTTTCTGTCTGTGGATATTCCAGCATTGCGATTCTTTGCCTAGCTTTTGCCTTAGTCTAGTCCACAATATTCCTATTAGTAAATCACCTGGCTATTGTCTGTATTTGTCTTTGTACTTTAGATTGCGTTGTGGATTAATATGTTACTGTAAAACTGTTTTAACAAAACCACTTGCTGCTGAATCTTCCTCTGCAGCAAGCAGGCATACAAATATCCCTATTTACTACTTCATACCGTTCATTTTTTTCATTAACCCCGTGATAAAAGAGGAAAGCTGAGCAAAAAGTTACGTGACCCAGCACCCATATTTCTACATTTGCCTTTAAATCTTAAAATCAGAACCTTATTCCTGTTCAACATATTTAAGGCACTTAAGCCCTTAAATCGATTTCAGTTAGCTTTAAGACTTTTAAGGATCCATTTCTAAGCCATACTTTAGCCATATTTGCTGAAATAACTACAAATATACAGTCAGGAGGACAGAAGAAAGCTAAAGATAAAGACATTCATAATATCATTATCAATAACAACAAATCTTAAAATGTGTTCAGCAATGAATATTCACCATTTGCCCATTACCCTTATGAACAACTTTAAAGACAAGCATCAGGTCCTCTTCCCAGCAGCTTCCCAACAGTGTAGCACTGAGTAAATTCATCTGTTAATCAGAACAAACAAGTTAATACATTTTCCAATTTGAATTGTAAGCATTTTTCTAAGCATCGATCATTTTATCAGAGATCCAACTCACAGTTAACCGCTATTTCGTGTCTACAATATATGTAATATGAAAGGTGTGACTGATCTGGGATGTCTTCAGGGCTGAGCACCTCTTCAAAAGTGTGAGTCTGTTCAGGTCTGGATGGCTTTGATTGGGTTAAGAGTGAGCCTGTAAAGAAAATTATAATACTCTGCTTCATTGAGAGAACTATAGATAATAATAGTAAATGAAAGTAATAGGTTTTAAAGCATTTGACAAAATACTTGAAATATGTAACAGATTCATTTTCTGTTGTTTCATGATAATTACTTTTCAAATTTTAATATATAATGCTCTAAACTGATATATAAAATGTCTTACACTCTGTCTCGGTTCTCCTCTTTTTATTTGTTTTCTCCATGACCAGGTGCTTAGGTTTTTTATCAGAATGCTCCATTTTCCTATTTAGAGGATTCTCAGTGCAATAGTAGGAAGATGAAGGCTCTGGCTGGATCTCAGGTGACAGCAGGTCTGCTGAAGAAAATATTTCTCATTCATTTCTTACTAATACCTCTATTCTTCTTCTTCTTCTTCTTGTAAGTTTTACATTTCTAAATTTCCCATAGGAATGAACGGGCCAGTTTTTCAAACTGCCATAACTGTAGTTTTTTGAGCTCCAGCCATGAAAATCGAAAAGCTCAGACCTGGGGCCACCAGGGCACATCAAGTCAAATTATAGACAGATTGCACTCATCCATCTCTTTCTATCACATGGTCTTTCTAGACATGGTAGACAGGTAGACATACCTGTTCTCTCTGAACACTCAAAAGAACTTTACATTTCATTTTTTGACTTATGAGGATTTGTTTCCCATAGAGTCCCATGTTAAATTCAGGGCCATGGGAATCTCAGTAAGGATTTAACCTGTTGAAGAAAATAATTAATAAGAGATTTACTACAATATACAGTATATAACTATTTAAACAATATATTTAAACAAAAACTAAATGATTATTATTACAATCACACACAAACGTTACATTTTGTTGTTGTTGTTATTAGTGTATATACTGGTTGGTATACTTGTCTACGTCACGTGCATATCGGCTTGAGTATAGTTATACGTCAGACTGGAAGTAAATAACACTACAGGACCAGGTGCAGGTACTGGCCATGTGAGGTGCGTTGTGTACATGGTTGTAGTTGTTGTGTATATAGTTAATATAGTGTAATATAGTTCACACTGCTCTCATTGTGTCCATATGTATATCGTCAGCTGTGCTGTTGATGCTTTGGTGATATTGTTCCATCAAGCTGCTCGGAATTGAACCGAAATAATGAAAAATAAATAAATGAATAAAAAAGAAAAACAAAAGTGCTATGTACTGGCAAGCAACCACATAACACTGTCTGAAAAAGTCACTGACTATAATACACTTAGACTTCCACCAGATGACGTGAGCGTTAATACAGAACCACAAAGGTTAAAGTGCTCGAGCAGTGTTTAAACCCCATTAAAATAATCTTAACTCATTTTATTTTTGTAAAATTGTTTAGTATTAAATTACAATTTACAACATTGCTGTTATTAGTTAGACTTTAGCATTCAAAATATTTTTTTCCTCAAGGAAACCCAGTGAAAACAGGTAAAAAGTTAGAACTTAAAAAAAAAGTTTTTATTTGAATAGAATAATAATAATAGTTAAATAACAAATACACAATAATACAATAATAGGGTAAATAATCATGAAGTTAAAAATTGTTGTATTTAAAAAGTATTTAAAAGTATTTAGTTATATTTTGGGCAGATAATATGAGTGCTGAAATAAAAGAATTTATTATAAACTTGCTTTAGAGGATTTGTTTTATTTTATTATAACATTCCCTCTGGATTACATCTCAGTTATTGGTTTTTAAAACTAGTCGTTCAGCACATTGAGGGAGAATGACTCCTCTGTCATCATGTTCGTGTTTGCCACTTTCAGGCCATACAGCTGGGTAAAATCACGGGCATTACAGACATGGTATTATAATTCGTGGTAAAATAAATAACACGTTTACAAATGGTTTAATTCACATGAATCTGACTGAGATATATTTACAATCCTTTATCTTATTTAGTGAGTGTTAGAGGGATCAGTGCAGCTAGAACAGGACACTGACAGCAGCTTTATCCTGCTACTGGAATCACCTAGTTGTGTGTTTTGTTTCCTTTTAATAGATGACCTGAAGCATTTTCACTGAAAAGCCAAACATAAAACATGCCAATAACATGACACTGGCTAATAGATGGCGCTAAGGCGCCGCCCTTCATTGTGGAAATCATATTATATTTTTTTATGTTTTTAGAAAAAAATAGCACATTATTTTTCAACATAACCTCCCTCTCTGTGTCTGTCAACAAAATTTCATATCTCCATATTAAACATGCCCAAGTCTGAGCTTTGAGCCACTAAGGCACCACTGTGTTCATCAGACTTAAATGTCCATCCATCCTTCTCAGGCTTCTTCCAGGTGACCCAACAGGTGATAGATTGGTGGCACATGATCAGAACTATAGGGAAGTTTTCGGAGAGTGCTGACATTATGAGCAGTGATGTGTTAATGTGTGCAACGACACAACACCCTTGGATAGCAGTCCTCTGCATTTTGTTGGAATTTTACAACACGTCTTCAGAGGTCTTGGGGAGTCCAAGCCTCCATGCTGATCTGTGTAGTAAAACGTATCAATAGAATTACATTTACCAGGTGATTTTCCCACTTGTTGATTTGTGACCATCTAGCTAATTGTGCAAGTGTAGAATCCCTACAGTTCGATACATTTATATAAAACTGTAAGTAACATTAGTGTTACTTGCACAACTGAATTTATTAAGCAAATGTATTAAAATTTAAAATTAAATTTCATATAATGTATTATTCAATGACAGGCACACACAGGACCTTTAATCTTTTCTGTTAAAATGTATATTATTCTATATTACAAATTTTATCCGTCAGCTTCACCTTTACTATCAGCTCAGTCCTACATAAAGGAGTCTTTGTGTCTTTCATTTAAAAAGAGAGAACATCAGATAACTTAACACAAAATGGACAATCTGAAAATGAGATTATGACAAAGAATTGTATAAAAAGGGTTTTCATTTGTAGTTCTTTACAAGTGGACACAGCAAGCAACACTTTTCAAAAATGAACAGCTATCAAAATTACACACAAGTTTATGTTCATAAGTGCATACTAGAACATCTTTATTAATTAGTGGGCGGACCGCTCTTATTTTTCATGCTCACTTTATTAGTATGATATTTAAAAATATGAGTCAAATCTTACCTTTCATTGTCAAAAGATGAAAATGTGTCGTGCATAAAACCTACGAAATGTCTATACGCTTGTATAATGTATGATGTTTATCAAATATAAATATCATTATATTTCATGGTTACCCTAGCTGTTAAGAATCAACTTTACAGGCATCAGGCAACCTTTTGTTTTCTTTCTAAAACATTTCTGTAAAAACACAAATAATGAAAGGGTCAAATTACCCACAGATCTAGACAGCTAGCTTTAGTCTAGTATTAATTACAAAAAACTGAAACACAGGAGAATAAAAGCACTGGTATGAAAATCATCAGGGAGATGTTCCCTGCCAAAGAGTTTTATTTCAGTTTGTAAAGTTGTTGTTTTTTTTTACTTCTTCATCCTGGAGCCTTGAATGTTGAGCTCAGAAATGTGAGTTTTCTTCTCACCTTCTGCTGGTTTCGTTTTTTCTTTTCTAAAGAAAAAAAGGAAAATATCCACTTATCCATTCATCTTTAGTATACACACGAAGAAAAATGTAACAAAAGACAAGACACTCCATAAAATTAACATCACCTTAATCATTAAAATGTGTTTGGCAGTACAATGAAAATTAAACAACAACACCTAACTAGTTGAGATTTTGTACTTTTATACGAGAATTGCTGGCTTCTCATGTGTGATTGATCAGGAGGTAGTTACGTTTTGTATAGTAGTTTATATATTAATGTGTTTGTACTAATATGTTTTTGTTTCAGTAGTAACAGCCTAAAATGCTTCACATAAATGAAAATTGCTGCATCATTAATATAATAACTTTTTTCTGTGAGAAGACATTTATCTAGAATTTATGAAACGACTCTGCAGTGTCTTGATAATCAGTAGAGTTGTAACTCAGTAATGTCCGTTTCTAATAACCAAAACTTGCTTGTTTCATATAACTGTAAACATGTAAATATATTTGATATGTTATTCTTTAATTATAAAATGTTGTTGGCAAGTTGCTGTCGTATAAGGGGAATGAGCAAGATGTGCTGTTATAGGGCAATAATCAGGAAATGGGGGAGGGGGTGCTTTGTTCTATTGTCATGTCACAATCCTAGAGCTCAGCGCTACAGGACTATCTGTGACATCACAGGAGGACAACATCTGATTGGACGATATTTTTCCTGGAAAAACAAGTGTGGCGGACGAACAAATGAAAATTTCCAAAATCTGTATGTAAGCACACTTCCCCTAAACATTCCGGACGTACTAGTCTTTGTTCCGTGTCGATATCTCGAAAACTGTAGGAGGAGATAGTGACCGAAATCAATAATAATAATAATAATAATAATAATATTTGGAAGAACAATATAGTGTTTCTTCGCAATATTTTAATAATCTTTAGTGGTTATGGGGAGGCATCACACCACCCTATTACTAAACTACTATTTTCCTATAATAAAATGCTAACAAGTATTTTATTACTTTATTCCATCCTCAGAACATGTAATTTGTTAAAAAAAAAAAAAAAGCATGTTAAAAGGCAATCTGTGAACCTGTGGGTGTGTTCAGGGCCGGTGATGGCTGCTCGGTGAACTGCTCTGGCTCTTGGGGCCTCCAGACGGGACAGCTGTGCATCAGGCTGAAATTCAGACACCTTATGTTGCCACTCATCATCAAAGGCCTGGGCTTCAGCTACAAGGTCAAAAAGAATGGTGATTGCAGCATGTAGTTTGTTGGGTTTTGTGTCTGGATAATATTGTAGAGAATAGTTAGTTAATAATTTAGCTTCCCCCATTTTACTGCAAAATACTTGTAATTGTAACTCATGTTTTTCGTATAGATGATATTTCACTGGTTTTACTACATTGGCTATCTGAAGTAGAAAACTAATGTAATGCACTTACTCTCATCCATGTTCTGAAAGTCCTGGTTAAACTCTCTTTCTCCTGTCTTATTGTTGTGTTTCTTCTCAATGACGTGTCCCCTGTCATTAATGTGGTGACCAATAGACATCTTTTCTTCCCCGCTTTCTGAGTCTCTCAGAGTCCGTCTTGTTTCTTTAATCTACACACACACACACACACACACACACACACACACACACACAGATACATTGTTTGAGCATGCCTGCAAGATACTTTGCAGATATAATTACCTCTATACAGCTACAAAGTAAAAATAATGTTTTAAAATTTTTTGCCTCTATTTATTAGTACTCACCCCTCCTGGTGCACAGCGTGTCTGGCTGGAGGCCTGGAACACTTTGGCTGGCTCGTCTCCTACTTTAGAGTAAGTCATAACTGAGGAGGAGCTGAATGCATGTGTGTTGGAGTCTGGCTGCATGTTCTCCTGAAACGATGGTAAGAGAAAAGCCAATGAGAACAGAACTACAACAGGCAGACAAGCACAATATCAGAGTGACGGCACATACAAAGTTTCTATTCATATCCCCCATTCTGCTCCTCATGCCTGACATCATGTTGTCCATCATGGCAAAAGGGTTTCTGAAGAAATCCATATCCTGCAAAAACACACAAAATGTTTCTTAATTTAATATCTTATACCTAGATCTTCGCTATCACTCGGCTTTTTTCCAGCCCACTCCTATACATCAGCTTTACACTATAAGAAAACTGCTGGAGTCTATCCTTAGGGCATACTTAGCCTTAACCGCATGCTCTTCAAAGCATTCCCTTCAATAGCCTGCTTGAGTGTTCAACATGCGGAGGCTTTTACAGTATCCACTCCAGTACATAAGAGCCCTTGTGGTGTTAATGTGAGCTTTAAAGAACAATGTAACTTAAGGGAGAGAATGCACCTCATCATGCTGTTAATGATGCAGCACCATAACACTGACTTAGCGCTTATGTACATTTCAAAGCCACAGCTGTTCCTGCAAAGATGCTGGAGATGTTCTCAGGATTGGAGTCATTTGTTGTGTCTTAGTCTTTACTGGGTATCAATTGTCCTGTGTGCACATTTTTGCCTGTGCCAAGGAGGGCATTCTAAAGCCTGCCATTTCCAGAATAACAGCTGACATGGCCTGTTTGTACATGTGTAATCTTTGTAACTGAACCAGAGTTAAACAATGTCTGATGACAAAATCTGATGACTTCATATGAAACAACTGCCTAAATATTAATAGTGATGGGCATGTGTAGTTGACCAGTCAAAGTGATTGTTATGCAACCAAAAATAACACAATAATGTTTGCTGGGTTGACACAAAATAAAAAGAATCAATATAATAATTTATAGCTTATTTATGTAAAAATGTAAACCCATGGCATGATCTTGGGCCATGTCTGCATCATAGGGCCCTGAACGTGCACATTACACTATGGTTATATAGTCGATAGTTACTGACCAGTAATGCCAGCAAGCACACTTTAACAAAAAAAAGAGTGTTGATAATTATTAAGAGTGGCTATATCTTATTGAACACAGACAATACCGAGTGAGAACTTTAAAGCAGAGGAACTGACTGTATGAGCTACACAGAGGCCATGTGTGGGAACAACATCTTTAAAGTATAAATGCCCTCCTGTAGCTGCACAAAGATCACACTGAGACAGCAGAAAATGTGCCAAATAAATGTTCAAGCAGTTCACTTTTAATTTCTTTAAAGTGAAATAACGGTTTTCACCTGACGTTAAAATGGCAGCAAAATCAGTTTGCGATCTTTAAAAATGTCCAGGACACAGATTCAGATCCTAAGATGCTATGGCCATCTGTGTCTGGGGATTTCAGGACAGCACAACTGGCCTGGCTATTTACAGTGATGTTGGACAACTGTGAATACTTGTCTATGTACACCGAGTTGGGCAATCATTTGTATCCTTGAAGACTGTCTGTTAATATTAACCTCTATATCAGTAAAATGATTAAAATGAGAGATGTGCTTATAACCAAATTATACAACGAAGGTACAAACATTACGAAATGGTGCGTAGAAGACAAAATATAAAATCCGGTGTGTTTACAGTATAGAATATGGTATAGTAAAGCAAGACCCAAGATAAGCATGGACATCTGATAGAGACGTAGTGAAGTGTAGAAATACCAACACCCCTAGTGTGCACTGATGAGAGGACAGCAGAGAGCAGCATGGGTGAACAGGTGTCTATTTGTGTGCGTAAGAATTATGCTGAGTGCTGAGAGGGCTGCGGTCTTTGCAAAATTGGTGGCTGTCATTGAGGATTATTCTGGCATTTCGCATCGGGGAGGATCTGTTTTCCTCGAACTAGTCGTGGCAACGCTACATCAGCTTTTTGAAAAGGTCATCCCGCTGTAAAACTATCAACACGTTTAAGAGAGCTAAGGGCTAATCATGCCCCATGAGACAGAGATGGGTACTGCCATCTCCTTCTTGCCGGTGTATATTTTTGAAGCGTTCCTAATTTGTGAGCTGTGTTGTGTGCCAGTCTGCGGAGTTGAGTTCATGGCCAACTTCTACCATGCCATGTTATAGCATCAAGTTTCTTCTTACACCCAGATGCTTTTTGCTGGACATAGGACGATGAGTCAGAAGGCCTAAAAATAAACGGTGCTTTCATTTTAGGGAATAAGAGAAACAGGAGGGTCTGAGAATTACAGCACCAGCAAGCCACAGATGTGACCTTACCCCATGTCTTATGATGTGTGATTCACAAGTGTATAGTGTACCGTGTCAGATAATACGCTATTTTCATGATTGCTACCTAATATACTGAGTCAGAAATCAATGGCCATGAAGGGTGCAATAAGATACATCTAATTCTGTCTGGTACAGGCTGGGTGCTTAAATTGTAGAATGTGTCAAATACATGCGTGTGTTTGTGTGCTGCAGGAAAATCCCCTATAGCATGTCTGATGATACTTGAGAGAACTCGTACGTGTATAAAAGTGGATGACCTGGGATGATGCCAGGGCATGTGTATAACGGCACAGTGTACACACACATACACACATAGAATAAATGCTGACAAAGACATATA
>JAOVVF010000022.1:12457928-12462928 GCA_028565595.1 Duopalatinus emarginatus | reverse complement strand
CAAACGTCTCTGAGAGGTGAACACTCTGTGAGAGTTTGCGGTTTTGCCTTTCCGACCTAAGTTGGCAGGTTATCAAACACATCTGGGATGCCATTCAACACTGTGAAACACAGAAATCTTACACTTTAGAATACAACAGAATTGTGGACCGAATTGAAGTCCTGTGGTCTACAGAATATTTTCTTTGTGCCCTATGAGAGACCTAGCAAATTGGTGTATTAGTTTTTCTGGCACTTCTGTGTACAG
The DNA here is from genome assembly GCA_028565595.1 of Duopalatinus emarginatus. Lineage (NCBI taxonomy): Eukaryota > Metazoa > Chordata > Actinopteri > Siluriformes > Pimelodidae > Duopalatinus > Duopalatinus emarginatus. Next base: position 12,462,682 of record JAOVVF010000022.1, on the reverse strand, counting down.
TTGTTTAGTTTAACTCTCCTCAGTTGAATTTTCTCATCCTCTTCTTGTCATCTCTGTCCAGGTGTGAAAACTTCCAGAGACCAATGGTGCAGAATCCCAACTTCTGGAAGACGTGAGCAGACACGTGTGAATTTATATTACCTTTCAGCTTGCTGTGAAAAACCTCACTTTTTCTCAAAATATTCTGCCAATATACATATATCTGATGTATTTTATAGCTAGTATGGGACAGCAGACAAGTATATACAGTATTCCTGAAGGTTTTTAATGCAGTGACTGCACTGTTTCTGTCTACAGAACTGCTGCTCACTGGGACATCACTCTGGAGTGTGTGTGATAATCCAAGGTGATCAATCATTTCTGAATTTCTCCAACCAATCTGTGTGCCATCAGCAACCCACACAATGTGAAGTAACTGAGATCACATTTTCCCCATTCTGATGATTGATATATAAATAAATTAAGATTGGGGTATGATCTTAAATGAATGAATTAAATGAATTAAGATTGGGTTTATGTGGTATATTACACTGTAAATAAACAAATAAGTACTCTAAGATTTTTAAAAAAAACTATTATAATGTAAAAATTGTAGAAAATGTTAGAAAATGTTGAAATGATTTCATATATACTTTAATCATGTAATTTGTTAAATATGTATTATATAGTTTGATAACATATTAATAATAAAGTGTGTGCACATGCACTTTTTTGTTAATGCCAATTGTACATATTCTGGAAAAATGTGAGTAGTTTCAAAAATTAATTATTAGCCCAAAGAGTCACTGCCATCCCCAACTGGCTCATTCCCAGATAGCAAGTGAATCATTGCCCAGATCTGGCCCACATGCTGCAGAATGTGAGACATTCAGTATGATGCAAAAAGTCTGCTGCCATTACAAACTTTAAATGTGGCAGTACAACTTCCATTGCCATAACTGGTCTACGAGTGCCTTAAGTGCCAGAATCTTCTGCTATCTAGGTTCCCAATACAGTCAGTTAAGTAATTTTACCTAGATGGTTGCTGGGTTTGATCCCTCATACTGAGAAGACACTACTGAAGTGCCCTTTGAGCAAGGCACCTAAACCCCTAAATGCTCACCAGGTCCCATGGATAGGGGTTGTCCACTGCTCCAGGCAAGTGTGTTTACTGCCCCCTAGTGTGTGCCTTCACTACTGTCTGTTTCACTGCACCGATATGTTAAATGTGGAGGTCATTCTCTTCTTGTGCGAGCACAGAATGATCAGTCACTTCCAGTCACACACACAAAGGAACTAACCCACATGGAACTCTCCACAGACAGTAACGTAAGCTCAGGATGAAACCAGGGAATAAAACAATATAATATAGTTTTAATATAATATAAAATAATAATAATATTGCAGTGAATAAAAATATAATGTAAATAAAAGTTTAGTACGACAAGTAAAAATGTGTTGATGAGACTCTAGAATAGGGTATCCAACTCTGGTGTCAAGTCCCAGAAGAGGCCCACAGTAAACCCAATCCGGCCCATAAAATTATTTATGTTTTTGATTAATATTAGCTGTGTTTCAGCAGCAGCCCAACTAATATAAACACCTAGCTAGCTACAAAAATTACCAAAAAAAAGTGGGTTAGGGTCAGAGATTAGACAGTGGTCACACAATAGTTCTCAGAGCATGTGCTTAAATACCTTTTTGTTAAACTTCTTTCAGTTTTTTTAAATAACTAATTTGAAATTAGCTAATTGGAAAACTGCATAAATGAGCAGGTGTACTGGTCTTCCTATTAAAGTGAACAGTGAGTGTATATTAACATATCTAGAATTGTGCAGTGATGTCTGAGACCAGTTTAGCACATTTAGATTAGATAGATAGATTCAAATTTATTGTCATTGCTCAAAATGCAGTTAGCATCTACCAGAAGTGCAAATATTAGCAATGTGCAGAGTGCAAATATGAAAAACTGTACAATTAAAACAGGACATAGTGCAATTATGAGAGAGTGTGATAAATAGATGTGATTAATAAGGAAATGTGGATAGAAAATAGTAATACTGGATTTAAATGAATACAGAATAAACACCTATAGTGGTTAAATGACATTTACAATGTCCAGTGAACAGTGAGTGTGTTGTGTTAGCACATCCTATTGGCCTACCTTGTGTGTTTTTCAGGAGATATAAGGAAATCCAAGCACCTGGTGAAAACCACAGACACAGAGGGGACACACCAAACTCCTCACAGACAGAGACCAGAGTGAGGCTCAAACCCACAACCCTTGAACTCTGGAGCACACACACTACCTTAAGCACCACCATGCCTCCCCTACCAGGAACATAATATAAAAAGGATTTTTTATATTACACAATAATTTTGATATTATTATTGATCCATGACGATTATGTATGTTTCACTGAGTTACAAGGTTAATAATCTCATCCATAATTAAATCTATTTTTAAAAAATCTAAAAGACTTTTCATTGACGTAAAGATCTCAGAGCTATATATAGTTTTATAATCATTTATGCCATTTTATACTTTTAGACTCACATTTCAATTTTACATTAAAGGTGGAAAACTGATAAATTGCCCCTAAACGAGCATAAATGAATGTTTTGAATATTTTATTGGTTATCCATCTGTATTTACTTGTAACTGTGAAATTAAAAGAAATGAATAATTTTCATGTTACAATAATCCTTAAAAAGATTATCTTTAAATGATTACTTCTGAACACACTGAACACTTTCAGCTGAAGGTGTGTTTTTATATTGTATTATAGGTAAAAAAAATAATTAGATGAGAAATGTGTGATAAGAAAGAGACACTTAAGACACCAAAATGTATTTATTAATTTACTGATCTTTTAAAAACTTAAGCTACTCTACAGTTATCAGAAATCAATCCATATCTATACCTTAATTACAGATTAATTAATATATTTAAATTAAAATATATTTAATATATTTTAATTAATATTTAATTAATATTTTTAATATTGAATTCAAATATATTAATTAATAATTATTAATGAATATATTTTATATACAGCAAATTCTTAGCTTATACAGAGGGACTTTTGGCAGTTATAATCACTTACAATAACCAGATTTAAAAATAGATTGCTTTAGAATCAAAGAATTAATTATACATTGCCTACATATTTTATCCATTTTTTTAAATATTTTTTTTATTTATTTTTATTCTTTTTTAACATTTTATAACAAATACAAAAATAAAATATTAATCTAATAGTACAGAATTACATTAAACACATAATTGTAAAATGGTTTCAATTTCTAGGTAATGTTAAAAGTCAAGTCCATCAGTAAAATATTTTCCACAAATTTAAAAAAATGTACTAAAGTTATTGCTAATGAAGGTCAAGGATTAAATACTTACAAGCAAAAAGACTAACGTTGGAGCCCAAGATACTGGGCTATCTTGATACTTACCAACAGAAGAAGTATTAGTGTTTGGAAGGAAGGAAATTACAGTAATTACCCCTTTTTATGATGTGCGTTGAACGCAGGATGATTAAATAGTCATTAAAACTGGAGTCATTACAGTCTGGATTGACAGGCCTGAAGAACTACTTCAAAGTCTCCTGAACAGGATCAACACACCACCTTTTCCTTGGAGGGGCTTCTTGACTTTCCTCTTCATCTCTTCTTCTAATTATTCCCCGTTGCTGTCCATGAATCCTCATGAAGCCCACAGTATAAGACTGACCAACACATGGTCATGTGGGTCAAATTCCATGTGAGGATAGGACACAGGAGTAGTTGAATGGGATGGGCTCATCAAAGGGGATGGGCACCACACAGGTGATGGGTTCCTCATAGAGGATGGGCTTTTCACATGTGATGGGCTTTTCATAGGGCATGGGCAGCACATAGGTGATGGTCTACTCATAGGGGATGGGCACCACAAAGGTGATGGGCCTCTCATAGGGGATGGGCACCACATAGGGGATGGGCACCACATAGGTAATGCACTTTTCATAGGGGGTGGGCTCAACAAAGTTGATGGACTCCTTATAGAGGATGGGATCAGTAAAGGCCATGGGCTCAGCAAAGACAACTCATACTCACCACCATCTTGCACTTGCTGATTGTCATCTTCATAGCCACTCTGGGTCAGCTCACTGGCCAGAAAAAGGGTTCCTATAAAAGGGAGCAGGACCATTAGTTTTAATGGCACAGCTGAAACGGTTTCATTGGACACAAAACAAATCCAAAAGCTGTATCTTTCTTTAACTAGTACAGTGGTTTTATTTGATTTTCCACACCACAATTGTCACACCATTAACCTGAAATGTCACACCATGAAAAACACACCATTAATTTAATGACATTTGGTGAAAAAGGGGGAAATGACTGTGGACGCTGTTTTGTGATCTGAGGAATGATGACCCATAACCAGCCTCTCTCACTCTCTCTTTCTCTCTCCTCTGTGTTTACACATGTGCACGATAGAACTTACTGCAATCCTATTGGTCAGTATCATGGACCGTGTCGTGTCACACTACACGACCGTTTGAGGTTCCCGAACGCTCATATTCGGCTGCAACACTGGAAACTGTGTCAAAATTGGGCTGAATTTATGTAGTCTGATCCAGGCATAATTCTCACTGATATTTGTTTTGGTGTAACTATTTGGGTAGTTATAAAGAATATCTTGATACACTGTAAGTGAATGAAGAGACTTTTCTAACAAGGCAGCACCCACATCCCATCCATTTTCAGTGTTTATGGTGCTCATAGAT
>JAOVVF010000022.1:12404362-12436662 GCA_028565595.1 Duopalatinus emarginatus | reverse complement strand
TTATATTTATTTAAAAAAAATATATAGGATACAATTAAACAGTTTCCAGTTTAAAAAATAATAAGGATTTTTAAACATCACAAATAAATCAAATTATTAACACTAAAGTCTGTCTTTAATGCTGTAGTGCTGAATTCTTGGCTATAGGTCTTCCCTGCGACAAACAGACCAGGTTTTCCTGTCTCTGAACTAGTTTAGACCTTTTCCATGGCAGAAACAGCCTCATGATCGACAACAGAGCTTGTTAGAGAGAGATGAGGTGTTAATAGGTACAGGGGGCGGGAGAGGAGACTGTGTGCCTCGGCTTGTGTGTGTGTGTGCGCGTGTATGTGTGTGTGTGTTTTGAAGGTTGAGGGGCAAATCCCTCGTGAATATTTTAATGACCAGATAATTCTGGAACACAGGCACACAGAGACGTGTGTCACACCGGCGCCCGTGACCCAGCCGACACACAGCGTAATTAAGAAACAGTTTTCCCCTTTTGCAAGGCAAAAGAGCAGGCCACAGTGTATCTGGCACTAATGATACGGGTTAAAAGCTATTATATGCCTCATTAAAATATATGATCTCGCGATTAGACTGTGATGGGGGACAGGCTCATGTCTTATTCCAGCTCTTGACAACATTCAACGCAGGGCCACAAACAAGGCTACATGTAGTAGAAACACAGAAGAATAAAACGCACACTCTGTGTGTGTGTGTGTGTGTGTGTGTGTGTGTGTGTGTGTGTGTGTGTGTGTGTGTGTGTGTGGTGAATAACATTGATTATCTTGTTACATCGATGCCTGTCAAGCAGTGGGATACGCAGTGGGATATATTAGACAGTTAGTGAACAGCTAGTTCTTAAAGCTAATGTGCTGGAAGCAGGAGAAATGGGCATGTGTAAGGATCTGAGTGACTTTAACAAGAGGCAGACTGTGATGTCTAGACGACAGGGTCAAAGCATCTCTGAAACTGCAGGTCTTGTGGGGTGTTTCTGGTATGCGGTGGACAATAGCAGTCCAAGGAAGGGCAACCAGCAAACCAGCGACAGGGTCATGGGTGGCCAAGGCTGAGTGATGTTGATGGGGGGAGTGAAAGCTAGTCCGTCTAGACTAGATTGAACAGAATATCCTCAGACGGATCTGTTACTAATTTCTTGCTGCACAGATACCACAGCACAGCTTCAGAGGACTTGTGGAGTGGATGTTAACAGGTCGAAGCTGTTTTACATTTTCGGTGGCTGTGTTTTTAATACACTGATCAGCCACAACATTAAAAACTACAAACTCACTGACAGGTGAAGTGAATAACATTGATTATTTTATTTCAGTGGCACTTGTCTAGGGGTGTGATATATAAGGCAGGAAATAAACAGTCAGTTCTCAAATACAATGTGCTGGAAGCAGGAGAAATGGGCAAGTATAAGAATTTGAGAGACTTCGACAAAGGCAAACTTGCGACAGACAAAATAAACAAAATAGTAAATGGAAGCATGAAGTTACAATACTTTCAGTATTACTCCACATTCCTGCACAGACTCTCTTGCTACACAGAACCCATCAGCTTTAAAACTAAATTTGCCAAAAGTTATTGATGAAAACCTAGAGAGAACAACAAACAAGCACTCAGCACTGCTTGTGTGTTTGTGGGTTTTGATTTTCAAGCGCAGCACGGCCTTCGACACGGAGGCTAAAATCCCTTTCAAGCTCCAATAGAAAGTAGTTATGTTTAAACGATGAGCAGAAGGTGAAGTATTGATCTTCGCTGGGAGAAGTGGCCTCCTTGTTGAGAAAAGGTCAAAGCATGAAGCGCTGTTCTAATAGTGCAAACATTTCCACACTTGCAACAATCAAATGCATCTTTTTTCGATCCGCGGCTGTCCGACAGAAGCGTTCTCAGAGGAGTGGGAGGCGTGCTTTCCTCTCATTTTGTTCATTTCCACAGCTTGGCTGCAACTTTCTTGTTGTATTGAACTCACCTGGCCCCTGAGGGATGAGTGGGTAGACCCTGTTGGACCGGAAGAACATAATGGCCGTTTTGGCCGAACAGTTTTGAAACTTCCAGATCGTTGGAAGTGGAGGCTGTGTGTCACTTTGATGAGGCACTATTTCCGTCCTTGATAAAGGTGAGAGAATGGGTGAGCCCTCCAGCGCTAAGCAGGATGAATGTGTTGTTCTTAAAAAAGGAAGAGAAATGAAAGAGCACTGAGCAGAGGAGTAGGGAGGAAGTCGATTCATTCCAAAAGACGATTACAGCGTGAACTTTGCTTAAGAAACCTGCATGACTAGGAACCTTGTACTATAGCCTGCGGCTAAGCACTTATTTAACAGTTTGGTAATGTTTCAACTAATAAAGAGATAGGAGAGTAACAGAGAGCTCACGTTGATGTGGAGCTCTTTTCATCTAATAGAAACATCTTTTCAATTTGATAAACACTCGTTACAAATAAAATTAACAAGCGATAATATCACAAACCTCTCTGATTATGCTAATCAATTCTGATGTTATTCAGGGAGTAAGAACAATGTGTGGGGCGTCCTCTATTATCGCATTCAGCAGGGATCCTGATGAATAGATTCATCACAATAGACATGGCTTTCAATCCTACAGTGTGACAGTTGTGGTGGACAGGCAAAGTTCAAGTATTACTGAAAACAGTCTTATTTGAAACTTTCTCACAGTTCGCAAAACAGCACCAGATCTTTTATCCAAGTCCTGAGAACTCATCTGCGTACTAACGATCCAATAGAATGCGAATACAGTATACAAAACCGATTCAGATTTGGCTTCTTTCATGCGAATCCCAAAAGCTAATAAAATACTAACTTAAAAAAAGCCAATTCCTTCTGTAGCAGTTAATTCCTTGCTAAATATGCAGCAATTAAAGCTTCTTCTCTAGCAAGACTGATGCTACGTGTCAATCAAGGCATTCAACAGCAGCTGCCTGAAGTTACTCCATTTTTTTATTGAGCAGAAAGGATGGTGTAGCTGTTGTTGACAGAGCAGCAGTACTCACCTAAGGGAATATGTAAGGTCATGTAAGCAATATTGAACAATTCATCATTCCAACAGAACCATTCCTTTAGTAATAATGATTACAGGATCACATGACATCCAGATGTTATAACCTGCAGAAGATGACGTGACCTTCTACTACTACTATGACTGATTTTAGTTGTTATGATTAGATAATTTCATCAGGTACTATCTCTATAGAGGTTTGGATTTACAGACCAATTTTGTGTCTACTCAAGCCAACACTGCGATTGTCCATCATCATTCTTATTGAATGCTATAATATTATTTAAAAAAAAATAAAAACCACCACTGACCTGCCATTCTCACACACTTCAATTAATGTCCATGTTTGTTTCACAACAAAGCCACTCCTAAACTGAAGACACATTGACCCTTGATATCTCTACATGACATGTGACGCGTTTCTTCTTTCTGATGAGTTACACCAGATCATATCATGCGTTCATTCTGATAGATTTGGCTTCAACAGAAAAACACACTGGCACACACGTCTAGAGATGTCAAATTATAATTAGAAGAACACTCATTCAAGGTTTTATCATTCCCACCTAAACCACCAGATCACACAGAAGTGTGGACCGTTCTGCAGGAAGTACAATGTTCTGCAAGTCCACGTCCCATAGGAGACCTACCAAGTATTATTAATATCAGTAGCATTTTCTGGTACTTCAGTGTACAATGTTCACTTTTTGTAGTAGCAGTGTGCTAGTAGTATGTACCGAACATCTGTAAAGCATGGTGGAGGGTGTATAACCAGTTTGTGGGCCAGTTTAGCTTTCTAGAAATGATACCTCAAAACATAATGACCATCTTCCCCTGCCCTTATTAAAAATATAAGCTTTAATTGTCTGACTTAATATCAGTTGCACATATTTTCAAACTGCTCCATCACAGGGCAGAGTAACACACTCCCAGGAAAGCGTTATCTACACTCGGTCACATACATGACCTCATACATGCCCATGACTGGCTATTGTTGCTGTGACTGATAGGGGAGGGAGAGTATGTTAGCCCTCCCACTAAGAAAAGGAAACAAGACCAGTTTTACTCTCTTGACTCTCGGGCTTTGCTGGCTCTGGCATCATCATCAGGATTCACACCTACACGTCTGTTTTTTGGGGTCACGTACAGAAAGGTAATAAGTGGAAACGCGTCTGGTTAAAAAAACAAGAGTATCATATACTGTTAAATTGAATAATTAGATATACCTACATCCCACTTATGTGCTGTGCCGTACATGACATGAAAAAAAATGTTTTCTTTTTCACATTTTGTCTTTATCAGTAGAAGTTTGCCAGCTGTGGGTGTAACAAAAATCTTGTGATATTTAGGGTATTTAGATATTAATCCGTGTCATGGGGAAGGGCATGGGTTCTCTGGAGTTCTTCCTTGCAGTGCTTGTGTCTGTCTTGTGTTTGTATTTCTGTAAAGTTGCTTAGTAATGATGTCTACTGCTAAATAAAAAAAAAACCTGGAAGTGCAAAACTTATGTAATTTCCTAAATAAACCATGCTGTCAGCTTGCATCAAGTACAAAAAGTATTTAGAGGTCATTTGCCAGCTGTGCAGAACACTAAAACAATGTGTATAGTATGCATACATAAAAAGGACATGCTGGCAGCTGCATTGTCTTCCTGGCAGCAACTATTCAAAAGCCTTCTCTAGACCGGGTCATGTGGAAATTTGGTGAAAGGCTTTCAGCTCTTTTCGGGCCCGTGCGCTATGTTGCTTGGTCAGGAGTTTTCACAATAGACACCACATGGTTTCGGGGTTTGGGGTTGGGTATAAAAGAGAAAAGGACCTGATACTTTTATCAGCTCATCATTTACAAAGACCAACAAAGATACCCATCTCATTATCATCATGGCCAAGGTAAGCAACTTATCTTAAACAAATGTATTTGTGTGTGTATTTTTATTTTATTTTATTTTTTTTTACACACTTGACTAATTAAAGTTTTTGCCCAAACAGGTCATTTTCTATGAGGACAGGAACTTCATGGGCCGCTCCTATGAGTGCAGCAGTGATTGTTCCGACATGTCCTCCTACATGAGCCGCTGCCACTCATGCAGGGTGGAGAGTGGCTGCTGGATGGTGTATGATCATCCCAACTTCATGGGAAACCAGTACTTCATCAGGAGGGGCGAGTACCCCGACTACATGAACATGTGGGGCTGGGGAAACAACTGCATCAGGTCCTGCCGCATGATCCCCATGGTATGCTAATAACATGCTATCCTAATAAAGTATTAGCTATGAATATATGTCTTTTCCTCTTTAAATGGCTTGTATCTTCCCTAAAACAGCACAGAGGTGCCTACAGAATGAGGATCTATGAGAGGGAGAACTTCATGGGTCAGATGATGGAGATTAGTGACGACTGTGACTCCATCATGGATCGTTACCACTGGTCCGGTGGATGCCACTCGTGCCATGTGATGGACGGCCACTGGCTCATGTATGAGAATCCTCACTACAAGGGCAGGATGTGGTACTTCAGGCCCGGAGAGTACCGCAGCTTTAGAGACTACGGCAACATGAACTTCATGAGCGCTAGGCGCATCATGGATTCCTGGTATTAAATAAAAAACCCTGGTCTAATCAGTTACACCATGTGAAAATCTGTGAGAAACAATGCAAAATAAAAATGTCACAGAAAAAAATTGTGGTTTGTTTTTTGTGTTGAATTCAGTTTAATTAACATGTTTCTGAAACGTCACAAAAAACAAGGCTGAACACAACATGCTCTTTAAATAGCACCTTAATAACATGTCGTCCACACAAAGCTGTTGTGTAATTATACACCCTCAACAAACTGTACATTTCTAAACAATCACATGAACTCTTCAATCCGACTATTCAAAATTCTACGGTTCTTTTTTTGGAAGTTGTTAATCCACTAAAGCATTTACCAATCACCAGCACACAGAATAGTGATGTTGCATTCTAGGTATTTTCCTTAAATCACAATCAGTCACTGGAAAGATTCAAGGTACATGAACAATCTTAAAACTGTAAAATTAAGCATCAAGGAGGAATTTCATTCCATTATACAGAAAAAAAACGGTACACCACTCTAATACTTGGTAGATCCCCCATGGGGTATGGACTCCATGAGCTTGTGGAAATATTCTGTAGACAATGAACACCAGACTTCCTGCAGAACGGTCCACAATTCTGTTATATTCTGACGTGTAGGCATCCCAGAAAACATTGAGATCTGGTGACTTGGGTGGGAACGGCAAAACCCGAAACTCAGATAAGCGTTCCTCTAACCATCACGAGTGTAAATCATCAGAAAGGAGTCGCTGTCAGAGACGTTTGTAGACGTTTTGGGGGGTCCCTGTGAATGGCAGCTCAACAAACCCCATACCATAATGAGGATTCTTTAGATATCTATGACTTTATGTACGCACTAGTGGATGCATATACAATATATGTATACAACATAATTAATATGTTGCATACGTATATTGCGTAATCCATTTAGAGTAAAATGCTATCCGCGTTCTTCTACATACACGAATGCACAGATGCCCACGATTGGCTAGTGTTGCTGTGAATGACAAGAGAAAGAAGTCCCTCCTACCCAGAGATCAGGGTCTATTTTCTCTCTCAGCAACGAATAGCTGGGGCATGTTCTCGATTTGAAGCTCGTGATCGTGATAATGATGAGATGAACGCTTTACTGTCGCGCAGTTCGGGAGCCTTAAAACGATGATGAGGTCGTCACATTGTGAAATGTTCATATTGCTCTCCCTTATTTGTTAACACCCAGAAGTAAACCCAATTTTCAGTACAGTAAAGCAGTTATTTAAACCATACCCCTGTAACTCTGACATTACTGAATGCGAGTGTTACATTGTTATATAGAATTTAAGCATTCCACTGCTGCAAATTACGCTTGCGAGTTATTAGTTTCTGAGTCTCCATAAACTCATGTTTGTGTAGGCTGTGTTGTGCTATTTTACTCAATGTCCTACAGCAAATAAGCAGCCAGTAATATAACGGATGAAGAGAAAAGCCGGCGCTCAATACATCCCATGGTAATTCACAATATCAAAAAAAAAAAAAGAAAGAAAGGCACGGTAAAGAGAGGATGATTAATTCATTTCTTGGCAAAAGGTCAAACTACAGGTCTTTCCCCTTCTGTATACAGATACTGATACAGATAAACAGGATATAGGGGGCTTATCAGACAAGAATCCGCTTAAGCGCAGAATAACCAAGACTGTAAGGATCAATATCAGACAACTAAGCACACACTTAGACCCCTATTAGATCCAATCAGATATCTCTTAGATAGGAGTTATATATTTTCAATCCTAGATGCACACATAAGCCGTGCACTTAGACCTCTGGATCATCATGGAGGCCCGACACACACTTACACACACATATACACACACACACACACACACACACACACACACCTATCTCCATACATATTCAGAAACATGCATACACCAGAGGCAGATGATAATCAGGCCATCACAGATTTCATTTTCTCATTCAGCGATGCCCTACACCACATCCGGACTTAATTTCATTATGGAATCTGAAGGCTTTTATTGCACCTATCACGTTATGGTGCTCTCCTGCAAATTGCTCCTGACTTCATTTGAATGTGTGTGTTGAGACGATGAGGAGGGGAGACGTGGAATATTTACTATCTGTACAACCCAGCACTTTCTTCTAATAAAATCGGTTTTACGTGTGTATTTCGGATGCAGTTGTGACAGAGTGCTTCCACACTGCTCGGAAATATTTATCATCCCGCTATAAACTACTACTACTATTAAGATACTACTATCTTGATCTCTACTGGACTGACCCATAATCTTTACACGATCTGATAACCCCTGGGACTGCAGCACTTCAGCACAAGTGTTTACGTGCTGCTGAGTGTTTACCTGGTTCATTACTTAATATAAATCCATAATTTGGAGAATATCTGATGCTTCACAAATGCACCGTTTAGTCTGTTTGAATCAAACTAGAGCATTTTTTTTTACCTCGGTGTGGTTTGTTTATGCAGTGAACACCTCACTGAAACTTGGGCGTGGACTAAATCACCAGTCCAAGAGCATCTGCTTCAATGTGAACTCTAGTGCTGTTCGACTGTGTAAAATGACTCTGAATCGACTCTGAGTGCACAAAGTGAATCAAACATCATGCACTGCAAATTAGGCTACAAGCTGCTAAACTGAGCCACGCCAAAGGAAAGAGCAGTAGAACTACAGAAATATAATGTGTATGGTTGATATATTTGGCCCAACAAAGAAAAAGAATATGTTGAATCATTTACTGGGTGAGTTCACTCATGCTCACTGTTCTCTGTTTTTTTTTCTACACTTTCAACAAAGGCTTGTTTAATTTTCTGACCAGTGACTAAATCAGCTTTGCGACTCAGTTTTGAACTCCTGCTTTTTGATTCCTTTTATTAGGTGCAATAAGAAGCTGAATAACCAACAAAACCAAAGGCATCTTATTCCACTCTGATTCAGACTAAACGTGTGTGAATTGCTCTTTGACTCACCTTCTTCTTTGATCCTCTTTTCCTCCTCTTCTTTCTTTTCCTTCGCTTTCAGCGCCTCATCTGTTTTAGCTGAATGAGAAAGAAAGTGGTCATGTATGGACATGCATCAACTCTGACTAAATACGCCATCATAATATTCAATCGACAACGCCTTTTTTCAGCCGTAATTACCACAGATTTACACATCTAAGTTGTCAAATATTTGCCCACTAAAGTGCTCTTCAGTGTCATTTGAAGTGGTGTACGTGTTCCTTCCAAGCGTTTCTTGGTGTGTCTTTTTTTTTTTTTCCAGCCTGCACATCAAAAGCTTTCTTTGACGCTGCCCTAATTAAAAGCTTAAGAGCAATCCCAACGCAGAGGAGCTGCTTTTGTGTACGAATCTTTCAGCAATTCATTTAGGCTGTTGACTCTGCTTTCCTCCGAATAATAAAGATGTTAGAGCAGATTAAGAAATATAGCGGGGAGTGTGGCGGGACTATCAATACAGCCTGTAAATTAATTACGCCTCTGTTCCTGCACATCATTTATTCCATGACGCCCGTGTCTCCCAAGTGCAATTCGCTTTTATTGCTATTTTACTCACTGATGAGTGCAGCCACGCGAAATCGAGTCCCTTATATCATTACCTTCAATGAGTTTCAACTTTTTAAATAAAGAGGGAGTGAAAGGAGGAAAACAATCGCGCTGCACAGTTATTACGGAACCCTGATAGAAGTTAACCACGCTTGTGTACGCTTAGTAGAAATGTAAGTGGATAACATGATTGAGGGTGATTGGATTAGGAAAAAGCGCATTTGTGGGTGTGTTAGTGTCAAAGGAAGATTAAGCTAGAAGGTCGTCCTCGTCATGAGCTCGTGCATACTTTAAGCAGGAATAAGTGAGTTTATCAGTTGGGCGACGCTGTCAAAGAACAACAGTGTGATGCTTTTAACCCTCTAACACGTGTACAAGCACACACACAAGTCAAAACTGATAAATACATATATAGACTGAGCTGGACTTTTTTTTTTTTTTAAACAACATTCGCTCTATTTTTTTTCCTCTCTGCACTGTGCTTGGGGCGGTGGTGCAATATCAAACTGTTTGTCCGTCTCTCGTCTCTGCTGGGCCTCATGGGACATCTGCCCCCACAAACAAAGAGGAAAAAAACAGCATGAGTGCCTATCTTCATTGTGCTGAATACACCAGTACAAATCTCTGTTTTACCCCTATGGATTATCACACACTCACTCTCACACATACACACACACACACACACAATGCAGCTTTCAGACAATCAGACCTTAATACTTCAAACAACGGTGCAGTGTGTGGATGTGGTAGTGTGCACATTCACTTACACACTTAAAATCAGATACATGGGTGCACAGGATAACAGTTTATGTTTTTAAATACTAATATTAATAAATATGATTCCTTTAGACAAGAAGTGTTTACATAATCGTGAGGTCACAACCAGGAAACTGCTCTCAGGTTGTATTTTAGATGTGAATCTCATATTAACATTTTGTAATGTACGAAAAAGACTGTTTCACACTAATGAACTATTTTGGTATTGCTCAACTTACACATGCAAATGTCTCTTTTTCTTTTACTTACATTATGTTTTAAGATACATACAACCATCATGATTGATAAAGATCACGTTTATGTTCAACAAAAACCTGACAACCGCTGTCAATTACTAACACATACACTGACACTCTAACCTGAAAGAGGCGACAGACAGACAGACAGACAGACAGACAGACAGACAGATAGATAGATAGATAGATAGATAGATAGATAGATAGATAGATAGATAGATTTTTTGCTATATAGACAGACAGTCAGATAGACCTACAGAGAGACAGAAACAGACAGATGGAGAATAGATTGATAGGTAGATAGACAAATAGACAGTTAGACAGATAGACAGGGGAGAGAGAAATATACAAAGAGGCAGATAAATGGATAGATAAATAAACAGACAGACATCTCTAATGAACCCTGTGGTAAAGTGAATAAATAATAAATCCCAGGAAATGTTTTTAATAAACATTATTACTGTTCCTAATGATATTTTTTGACGGAGGGTAAAATCTGCACTGTGTCGTAATCCCACTATAATATGTCTATTCATGTTCATAATGCTTCATTCCTGTACATCTAATGAGCTGTTATACCTTTCCACGACAGTTTACTGTTCCATAAATTGGGATTATTCCAGTATCCGTATCCTACTTAATGTAATGGCATTAAACCTGACACTAATGTGTGTGTATCTGAGCATCAGTGTGTGTGTGCAGGAGAGATCTTTTTCTTTGCTTATTAGAAGTGTAAACTGATGAGATAGACCGGGAAGTCCTTTATCAGATTATCAGATTAGGTAACGCAAAACAAACTGTGTCGCACGACTAAAGACTTTGACTTCATCCACACTTCATTGAGTTTTGGCCGTGAAGACGACTGCATGCGCTCGCCGCTCAAATCCAATAATGTGAGCGCAAGTGTGTAATTGCAGCCGCGGTTCCCTGGAGCCATGTAACCACGCACGCGGAGCTATGCTTCATTTAAAGTGTCCTTGTTACCGCTATGCACGCGCATGCCAAGACTGGTACCAGTGTTCACACAGTTCCTCCTCCCCTCATTCTGGTGGGCCAATTAGCCACGCCGGATCGTTACAATCCAACATAATAAGGCAAAAACATCAGGTGGAATCGGGCCGGGCTCCATTATCAGCCGAGTGATTGATGGTTACGTGTTTGAGGGACCCGCAATTTAGATTCAATAAAATCTCAAATGCAATCTGATTTATCCGATGCAGGAGGGCTAGCGGGCCGTTTTTCCCCACCGCGGCCCCCCGTTTTTTTCACCCGCTTCTTATTACTCCTTTGAAAAGAAACAATTCATTGGGATAATCGGGGCGGACTGAAGGAGGTCGCCGGCCCCCCGGAGATGATATTAAGCAGACACGTGAGATAGGTTATTAAATTGGAGTGTGCGTCCGCCACAAAAAGCCCGCCCTGAAGCGCGTAAGGCATGCTATGCAAATCACCACTCGTACTGTAGGGGTGGAGATGTAGACAGATCAGATTGCGCCTAAGTGCCTGTGAGGCGTCGTTCGCTGTTTATTGAAAGTTTATATTTACAGGGAATGCTAAATTAAAAAGTTACAGGCAGGGTAGAAAACAATGTGATACACCGGGTGAAAAAAAAACTAAAAAAGAAAAAAAGAAAAATCAGGTGCAGTCCTGAGATAGTGAATTTCTTGGCATGGCCCTGTCTGCTGTCTGCTTCTCAATGCTAACAGTGTGCGTCTGTGTGTGTGTGTGTGTGTGTGTGTGTTTTCATTCATCTGGTTAGTATTTCATTTCTAGAACTGACCGCTTTAAGCCTTCAGTAGTTGATCAACATGCAGAAATGGGATTTGATCACCTACAATCTTGCCGGCAGGACCAAATGAAACAGAGTGTTCAGAGAGTCGCTTGTGTGAACGAGCTGAGGATCGTTTCCTCTGAAACTGGAGATGCTGGGCTAACTAGACAAGCCTGGGGGCCTTTATTTGCCAAAACAGTGAATTTTATTTAAAGGACGGTGGGGGGGAAAGGCATCTTTGTATAGGTGTGGAAAAAAAAATACAAATTTTCATAAAGATGCCTTTTTTTCCCCCCACAGTTTTAATGTTGGACAGTCAGAGAAAAATGAAATAATGCTATTAGACAAGGATTATTAGGAAAAAGAAAAATATTCGTTCACACAGCTCAACCAGGACCGGTAGCTTCCTTTCTGAAACCAAAACTGAAGTACAGTAACTTCTGACCCCATATTTAATCAGACATCACTAAAATATCTCTGTCTAAACTGTCTAATTATTAATGTAGTGAGTTTTCTGTGAACAGGGTTCCACCAAGTTCCACCCACTCATGTCCTGCAGTGATTCTGATTGGTCTGGCCAACACACACATCTATAGAGATCTAATCTACAACCAAATTATGGTTAGAGGGACGCTCATCTGAGTTTGGGGTTTTGTCATTCCCACGCAAGTCACCAGATCTCAACGTTATTGAACACACCTGGGATGCCATGCAATGTGCTGTGGAACACAGAAATCCAACACCTCAGAATACAACAGAATTCTGGGCTGTTGTGCAAGAAGTATAGTGTTCATTGCCTACAGAATATTTTTGTATTTCTGCAGTCCCATGGGGGACTTGCCAAATAATAGTGTTGGTGTACCAGTTTTTCTGGTGCTTGTGTATATAAACACACACAAAACAAACACAATTAGTTCTGATGAGCCAAAGTGTAGAGTGTTTTAAAAGGGCTGGAGCAAATATTTACACATTTTCCCCAGGACGCAATATTGATCAGGAAAACCTTTCTTCTAGCTTTAGGGCATTTTCACAGACTCCCACATGGAGAGAAGGAAAGCAGGCAGGTTGTTTTCTCTCCTACGTCCAGCAGAAGATAAAGCAGCAAATGATTAAACAAAACAAACAAAAAAAACTACAACAAGGTGGGATTATGAAACCATAAGACAGAGGTGAGAGAGAGAGATCATGTGTAGTCCTGCTTCAGACTTCAGAAGCCTGAGAAAATAGTTTATAGCCTAGCAATTACTGCGTGTCTGAGAGACGGGAATCCACTCAGGACTCCAAGATCTTAAGTGCCTGCATCTTCATCTCATAGTGTTCTCCCTCCCTAAAACAGAGCCCTAAACCATTATACCTCAACACACACTCGCGTACACACACACACACGTGCACACGCGCACACACACACACACACACACACACCCTCTCCCTCCTCGGAGTCGTCCACTCCAGCCTCAGGCCTCTCAATCAAACCAGACATCAGCCATCCTGGTCCTCTGTGATTAATTACTCTGGTCTGACTACCAAAAAGTGTGTTTGTGTGTGTGCATGTTTGTGTGCAGGGCTAGCTCGTTGTAGCAGGGAAGCCCCTGCAGCAGGTGCACACCCCTGGTGAGGCGTGAAATACATACCGCTTGCTTACCTCCTCGGTTTCTGCCTCTAGTTCTTTCAATCTTTGACATCTCACTACACTATTCACTATGGAACGAGGAGGAGGAGGAAGAGGAGGCCTAGCTGCGAAAGCATGGACTGGGCACCCAATGTGCTTCGATTAAAAAGCAATGTTTGTGACATTTGTATCAATACAGAAATATGCTGTAGTATCACTTCTTTGTGAATTACTTTAAATGGTACAAAAAGGGTGCATTAGTAGATTAGCGTAAAAACACTACTGATGCAATTGTTTATTGATTCTGATTGGTCAGAAGACCAATAAAGGTAAAGTTCTAACATTAAGACATGGGGATAATCTTTCTGATAGAGAGACAAAGAGAAATATAGGTTGATAAGGGAGTGACTGTTTATAGCTGCTACAATGTAAGTGACAACAGGAACTAACTTGGTTTCCTGGTGTTCCACAATAAAATAGCAGGCAAAAATACACTGAAGCACTGGTACAGATTGGTGGTGGCTCCATAATAGTATGGGGTTCGTTTAGCTGACATTCCATGTGACTTCTGGTATGTCTACAAACGTCTCTGACAGGTAAACACTGTGTGTGACTCCTTTCTGATGAGTTACACCTGTTCATGTCCTGCATTCATACTAATAAGTTTGGCCTCTTCTAACAGGACAATGTGTCACCACACACATCTAGAGACACCAAATTCTGCTTAGACAAACACTAATGGGCGTTTAGGGTTTTGCCATTTACACCTAATCACCAGATCTCAATGTTGCTCAGCACATCTGGGATGCCATGCAATGCGATGTGGAATTCAGAAATCCTACACCTCAGAATGCAACAAAATTGTGAACCTTTCTGCAGCAAGTATGGTGTTCATTGCCTAAAAAATATTTACGCAAGCTCATGGAGTCCATGCCCTGTGGTGGACCTACCACATATTAGAGTGGTGTGCCAGTTTTTGTTATTGGCAAATCGCTGCAATATAAGAGGAATAAAACACTCTGGGGTATTCTTGGATTGGAAATTTATCAGTGTGGTAATGGTTACTGTGGTTCATGTCACATGGCATCACACTACACCATCATTAATGATTTCCCTATAACAGCATATATTTTTTATACTATTTAAAAGTTATCGACGTTATAAAATGCTATATAACATATAGATCAGTTTATTCTAGAAAATGTTGCAACTCTGCAGGATCTGAGGTAAATAAGTATATTAAGCCAAAAAGAAAGGTAAAGAACAAATGTGTATGTGTGTGTGTGTGTGGGAGGTGGGAGGATAGCAAGAATATCTTGAGGGACAGTCAGACTGGTGGTGAGAACGAAAAAAACAGAGTAGTGGTTTACAGGCCATCTCTTATTCCCTCTGAAGTCCAAACAGCCTGATTAAAACTACACAACCGCAGGAAAGTGAGCGAGATGGAGGGCAGGATGGAGTGAACGAGCGAGGGAGGACGAGTGCCTGGAGGCCAGCAGATGTTTAGTGACTATAGATTTTGTGCGTTGTTCCAGAAAGACAGAGTAAAAGAAGGAAAAAAAAAACACAATACAAAACAATTAGAGACTATTAACAAAACAGATGAAGAGACCGCCTGCAATTATATGGTCATTAATATAATCCAGATTTGACTAGAATGAACATTAGTAACCACTTAAACAATGCACAGGACACACCCCTTTCTGAGATTAGCACAACACCAACTCGGACTGAAAATCGCCTTCTGCAATTTTTCTAAAAACAACTTAATGATAGTATGAAAGGAATAAATTATTATTATTATTATTAATAATAATAATAATAATAATGAATAATAAATTCTACTACTACTACAACTACTACTACTACTAATAATAATCATAATAACAATAAGGAATAACATAAGATGGAGTGATGTGATGCAGCATTGAATTTAATTTTCTATGCATTACAGTACTTAACCAATACTAAAAATCTTTATTTTATTTTAATTTACAATATTACATTTTTTATCCGTTTATAGTTACAGTTAATACTGTGAAAAGTAGCAAGACAAATAAATGCAGCTTGACATTGAGTGACATTGTCGGGAAAACACCTGGCATTGACACTGGAGACTCCTTCCACATGAACAACTAGACACATTTTTAAAAATGCAGGCCAACCACTATAAACACATCTGTGTGAGCCGTTACCACATAGTGAGTGTATGAACTTTTGTGCATGCACAACGAAAACAACAACAGTGCTTGTGTGTTGTGTGCACCGTTTAAAACGTGTATGTGAATTTTCCATGAGTGTTCGGGTGTGTGTGTGTGTCTACGTGCAAGCATGTTGGTCTTTGCATTCAGATGCCACTCAATCGGAATCTGAATGTCAGACTCGGTGGGATCTTGATAAATCAGCACCACACAGGATGACAAACATAATATTCACCACCACGGTACACGATTGGAAAAATGTCCCTTTGAATAAGAAACTCTCTCTCACACAAACTTCACACATACACACGTATACATTTACACACATTGGAGCATACAGCCAAGTCTACAAGCCCAGAAGCACACATCCAGGTAAACACCTTTCCATCTGGATGTAAAGCATGAAAAAGAACGAGACGAGGAAATGAAGGGAAACTTAGTCCTGGTGCTGATTGGAATAATGAGGGCAAAAGATTAAAGACATGCCAAGTGAAAACTCTGCATCAAATGTTGCCACTAGGTGGCATGGCATGCTTCTGAGGGCTTTTATATTACAGGAGTAAGAAGAAAAAAAAAGAAAAACACACACACACACACACACACACACACACACACACACAACCGGAGGAGTGTTTGCTATTTCTGAGCGGCCTCGGTGCACGCAGCTCCATTAAACCCACTTCATGTACATCTTGTACAGCATAATTTGCTTCAGGGAAATTAGAGTTGAGCATGAATTTCATTTGCACAATGACAGAAATGAGTGCAAGTCAGACACTGCACCAAGAGCAATTAGCACAGCTTCAGACGTGGAGCCGTAAATGAAAATAAACGTTAAAAAGATGACTTTTTTCTGTGTGTGTGTGTGTGTGTGTGTGTGTGTGTGTGTGTATCTGCTTAGACACGGCTGCGACAGTTCGGCCTGGATTGTACTGTGGAACTTAACACACGAAAGTGGCCAATAAAGAATAGGGACAGAAACGACAGGGTAACAAGTGTGTGATTTAAACCACTTAAAACAATAAAAAGGAAACCACACACACACACACACACACACACACACGTTTTCCCTAAATGCTAATTTACCAAACACTGTCACTTACAAGCCCAAAGCAAACGATGTTCGTCAAAAATTAATGGACCAAACAATCGCAAAGAGATATCATATCAATATTATGAATAATTCATAACAGCCCGTATTGCTAGACTGCTCTCTTTTCTATATGCGCTGTGCTCTCATAAGAGGCTTTGCAGATGAGATCAGTGCTTCAGAGTGCACACTTTTTCATCATGCTGCTTAATACAGTCAATTACACTGTAATTAAGTCATTCTTGGCTGAACTGTTCAGGGGGAAAGAAAACACACTTAAACTAATTATGCGTATAGGTAAAAAGCGTTTTTTTTTTTTTTTTCGTCCGCTTTCATTTACATAATTCATAATACAGACTAGCGAGCTGGACACCAGGAGTGTTTCTTAAACTAATTACTATAAGTCATACTAAAAATAGTAAGAAACGTAGAGGACCTTTAAAACTATTTTCTTTAATAGCGGATTAACTCTCTGAACGACGTATTCCTGAGTGAGGAATACAACACAACGTGGCATGATTTTGCAGAAAAGTAAATCAACAGCAGGGTGGTGTGATGGAGTTATAATAGGGCAGCCGTAGACCTTTGGTTAAGAAACCAACCTTGTGATCAGAAGATGCCAGGTTCGATTCCCACACCGACAAGACGTGCATGAAGTGCCCTTAACTACTCCACGGGTGCCGGGTATGTGGTTGTCCACTGCCCCCGCAAGTGTGTTTATCAACACCTAGTGCGTGTTTCGTGGCATTCCTCTTATACATTTACGCCATTTGGTAGCAATTGTTAACTGAAGATAACATTTACTTACTAACATCTACAAACAATCACTCTCCTCATCAGCCATGATAGAAAAAAAGTTCTCTCTTTATCTACAAAGCACTGACACATGAGACATTTGGAATAAATATAGCTGAATAATAGCAAAGCTGTGGCTCAAGGTTATGGACCCAGTCTTGTGATCGGTTTGCCGGTTTGATCCCCTATACTGACAAGACAAGACTGAAGTGCCCTTGAGCAAGGCACCTAACCCTCCAACAGGCACCGTGGATAGGGAGGCCCCCTGCTTAAGGCAAGTGCATTCACTGTCCCCTAGTGTACGTGTTCACTAGTGTGGGTTAAATACGGACATCAAAAAAATATATGTCTCCTTATTGGAAGCTTCATCATGAGTAGCAGTTCGACTGGCAGAAACACCTTGTTGATAAGACAGCTCAGAGGACTGGCTTGAGCGGACAGAAAGGACAACCTGATGAGCAGATAAGCATCTCTGAATGCACAACACGACATCAAATACATAGTCATATTGGTTCGAGCTACCAAGAAGGACAGAGTAACTCGTATAACCACTCTGTATAACTGTTGTGAGGAGAAAAGCATCTCAAAATGCACTAAACAGTGAATCTTGACTACAACAAGAGAATACCACAAGAACATGAATCTGAGGATACAGTGGGTATCATTGTAGTCGTGTCTTTTTTTAATGACTGGGGTGTAGGTGACTGGGTTGTTGTTTTTTAATAAGTGTTTTAAACTGTTTAATGTAGTGGTGTTGACATCTGTATTGATTCTCTCCACTAACTAGACATACTGTTAGAAAGTGCTGACACAGGAGACTTCTATAATAAATATAGATAAATAAACGTCTCCTTACTGTAAACATAATAATGTCAATAATCACATTTTTTTTTAAAATAGCTTGAAATCAAGTTCCTTACTTTATAAATGAACAAGCTTCTTAATATCAATCTTGGATTTGCCTTACAGCCTGAACAGCTTCTGTTACAGAAAACGAATCAATGCCTTCGGACCAATCAGAATCGATCAGTCAGCATCTGAACAGTGCTATCCGAACTGTATCCGATTCTCCGCAGTATATCCTTAACTCGGTCTAACAGCCTGCACACATTCGTTAAAATGATGAAATATTTGCATGATGAAACTTTTGCCTCACTCCCCCTCTTCGCCCGGATCACTGCAACTTCCTGATATTATTTCCAACTGCAGAGCCGACAGCAGCCTTGTGACGATAATCTGAGGCGATTTCTTTAATTATCTAAGTGAATATTGGATATCCAGTTAGGAAAACGAGACACAACTGGGAATTTTCGTTTTCATCTTGCCCAACATAAAGCTTTGGCAGATCTATACTGTTTTATTAATGAGAGTTTGATATAAAGCTGGAAAACAAACACACACACACACACACACACACACACAAAAACACACACACACACACACACACACACACACACACACAAAAACACACTTGCACAAACACAAACGCATGTATTTTGATTCTCTCCCTACTTCTTTTGAAGGTATATGGAGCCTTATATCTGGACAGAAGAGCTGAAGAGTATAAAACTCAACCTGGACTCTTTGACCTGAACTTACTCTGTTGTGAAGCCTTCTAAAGGCTCAGGATGAAGGACTCAACCCCAAGCAAACAAGCAGCTCTATTGGTAAAGTCCAGAGATCGGTTTGTATAGAGACACAGTAAAGGAGTGTGTGGGTGATCCAGTTGAAAGGGGTGTGTCAGAGAGGCCAGTGCCATTTCCCTACACATTCTGGAAACTTCTCTGACTCTTAGAACTTCACCGGGGTTTAAGGGCAGGCAGTTTCATACACACAGTCACTGGACCTCACCCCAGACCAACATGTGGTAGAAGGGATCATGCGTTTTAGATTCTCAGTAAAGCCGTAAAAGGCTCCTGCAAGGCCAAAAGAACTAGGCAACTGACTCAGGATGAAAGTGGGAGCAAAGATCTTCATGGCCATGAATCACATGGATCAAGCTGAGCTTTGATATGCAGAGTTTGGTGACCTTCTGATGCAGAAATACGTTCAGGACGAAACGGACTGGTGAAATATTCAGAAGCTCAAGGACTGCATAACACATGCAAAAAAAACCCAAAAAAAACCCACTCAGCTCAAACTGACCCTTCCCTCTTGATCTTTTCCTCTGGGACCATCCTTTCTTGCACCCTATTCTTCCCATTCAGAGCGCCTGCTACCCCCCACGTCACTGGACTCTCACCTTCTCAACTCTCATCTTCTGCTCTGTTGGTCTTATGCTCCCCTACTGCTCTCATACTGGACTAAAGGTCTGGGTGCCTTTTGAGCTACCGCAACATTTGTAGCAGCGTGCATGTGGTGCTCGGACATCTGTCGAATGTGTGTGTGGGCTTGTGGGTCAAAGCGTAGCATGAATATATGATGACATGATGACTGAGACTCTGTAGATACAAGTTAAACAGGTAACTATCCATATAAATACACACTAGTGCATTTAAAAATCATAGAATACCATAATGATTTTGGACATAATATAATTCAGAAAGGTAAATCGTCATATATGTTAAATTCATAATATGTAAAAAGACATAATTAAAGCCTATTTTATCTTACATTTGATCAGTATGGCTTATAGCTACTCCTAATATTAAGCCACCCCTGAACCATGGACAACGCCAGAAGTGTCTTTTCTGGGCTCAGACGAAAAAGAACTGCACTAGTGCTCAGTGGACCAAAGTGCACTTTTCCGATCAAAATTAACTGCATTTGGAAATAAAGGTCCTAGAGTCTAGAGGAAGAGGGCACATGCACAGAATCCAAGGTGTCTGACGTCAAGTTTCCAGTCTGTGATGTTTTGGGTTGCCATGTCATCGGCTAGCGTTGGTGTTGTCCACTGTGCTTTATCGAGTCCAAAGACAACACAAAAATCTACTAAGAGATTGTAGAGTTCACACTTCCATCTGATGACAAGCTTTATGGAAATGCTGATTTCCTTTTCCAGCAGGACAAACGGTTTGCTGACTATGATATTACTGTGCTTGATTGGCCAGACAACTCTTTAAACCTGAAGCCAGCAATACAGGTGAGCTGAAGGCCACGAGCAGATTTGCGTAACATTTGCCTTAGACATAAAAATTAGATTGGGGGGGGGGGGGGTGTCAGTCATGCTGACCAGGGTATGGTTGATGGCAGTCAGGCTGGTCCTGCAAACAACAGCTTCTAAAGTGCAGAAGTTTAGAAAGTTAGAATGGGGCAGAAACTACTAAAACATCTAGTGAGCAGCAGTTCAGCTGACAGAAAGACCTAATGGATGAGAGAGGTCAGAGGAGAACAGGCTGGTTTGAGCTGACAGAAAGGAAACAGCAACGCAAATAATCACTCTTTACAACCACGGTGAGCAGAAAAGCATCTCTGAATGCACACATGTCAAACAGATGGCCGTATTAATTCAAGCTGCCAGTAAGGATACAGAGTAACTCGTATAACCATGTAACTCTTTACAACCGTGCTGAAGAGAAAAGCATCTCAGAATGTACAATACATTCAACTTCGAAGTGGATAAAGTACAACAACAGAACACAACTTCTCAGCCGAGAACAGAAATCAGAGGATACAACGGATTCAATGTAGTGATGTAGACATTTGTATTGTGGCTAAACCTTTACCAATTTTAGTTAAATATTCCATTTAGACAGATAGATATGTTTATGGTTTACTGATATATAGATGTGTGTGGCACTTGAGTGTGTGTGTTAAGTGAACAAAGGTGAATAGGCTCAGTTCCAGCCAGGAAGGGTGGCCAAGTTAAACCCCGTCGAGAGTGTGTGAAGAGCAGAGACTCCCCCCGAGGACCCCCATGCATGAAACGCAAATGCCGGCCGACACACATAAGATTCCCGACAAAGGTGGCCACTTACAAGAGAATACAAGGCTGCCGAGAGCGGCTGCATCTCAAACGGAGCCCAGCAGGACCAAGACTAGCGCTTAAACATCTAGGACAAAGGGCCAGAGACACGGTGGTCTGGGATTGTGCTCAGTCAGGCGCTGCTGCTTAAGTCCAGAAAAGCGTTTTGTATTATGGGTAGGGGATTTATATTTCTCTTCTCTTTTTTTTTCTAGATCACAACATATAAGACAGAAACTGAAAAAGCACCATAGAGGAAATGGGGAGTAAAAAAAAAAGCCTCTACAGAGGCGGCTCCCTACATGCACAGCCTTGCTTTTGTCTCTCCCCCTTTCTTAATGCTTATTTTAATCACTTTGCTTAAAATATTGATAATCAATTAGCGCCACGTCTGTTTTGCTACAGAACCGGTGTCACTGTCTATCACGCTGTCAGAGCCAATTCGCCGCTCGTTCAAAGTTCATTTCTTTGCCTGGGCTGTGCTCCGCCTTTGGAGACGCGGGTGAACATAGCCCAAGGCGCAATCACCTATTCTCTTTCATTATGGGCAAAATAGGCAAGGTGAGGGAGATTATTAGAACTTTGGAATGATCACAAAGCTCGGTGCGCCCTGTCAGATCCCCCCTACGTGTAATTCATCTGGCCCTCTCCCTCTCCTCCACCCTCCTCTTCTTCTTCTTCTTCTTCCTCCTCCAACCCCACCTCCAGCAGCGAGCAATGGACATTATTCATGAACATCTGCGGCGCACTGAATATTGCACAACTGAAGAAGCGGCGTGATAATGGGGAAGCTGCAGCAACCCCCTTTTGACTTTAAAATGAAGGTGCCGGCACTGGAAATCGGGCCAAAAAAGGACAAGGCCTCTCATTAGGCTGCATTAGAAGAGAGTCTGATGCAAGACAAGTGGATATGGATACATTCGGCAATGCAACACCTGTGGTTTAAGTTGCAAAAGCGTGACAAGTTCACACCGAATATCCGAGGAAGAAGATATTTGAATAGGATAACAGTGGTATAGCGTTGGTGGGTAAATGTACTGCAGTGATGCACACTGCCTTTAAACAAGCGCAAACATATACAGGAATGATAAGAGGAATCCAAGTCTAGGTCAGTGTTTTCTCCTTCTCCTTCTCCAGCAGGTAAAGATCCCCCGAGTGCCCTTCTACATAAAAGCGAAGCCCTCGTTTGGCAAGTACACACACTTCCTGTTTGCACACACCACTGCAGGGGTTGTTCTTGTTCTTAAGAGTGGACAGGAAAAGGCCACAAAAACACAGCTGAAAACAAGATAAACATAGCACTACATTACATCTGACACAAAGAAAGGATCATCACAAATTAGAAAAGCAAAATAAATTTCAGAATATATGAAAGATCTTAAATTTTTATAACATGGTCTACAAACAAGCGTGTGAGTTTACTCAGCTGGAAAGGTTTGTGGTTTATTACAGTCATGCCTGAAGTTGTAGCTTCAAAAAATCAGCTTCAAAAAAAGGATTAAAAAACCTGAAAGCACAGAAAACTTATTTTTAAACAAAACAAAAAAGGTTACATTATGCAGTATACGCTGAAGTGTCAGAAAAACTGGTACACCAGTCTAATACTTGGTAGATCCCCCACCAGAATGCAATGAACACCATACTTCCTGCACAACAATCCACAATTCCACAAGTTTTATTCAGAGGTGTTGGATTTCTGTATTCCACAGCACTTTGTATGGCATCCTAGATGTGTTTGATAATGTCGAGAAATGGTGGGAATGGCAAAACCCCAAACCCCAAATTATAAGTGTTCCTCTAACTATAATTTGACGTCTCTAGACGTGTGTGGAGGAGCCTGGTCCTCTTAACAAGAGGCCAAACTCATCGGATTGAATGCAGGACATTAGAAAGGAGGCACAATTAGTGTTCCTCTAGCAGAGATGCTTGTAGATGTACCAGGGTTCCCATGGAATGCCTGCTAAACAAACCCCACACCATTATAAAACCACCAGCATCCGCTTCGTTTTAATTTTTTGTTTGTTTTATCATCATTGTCTTTCTGGCACTTCAGTGTATGTAGTTAAGTAAAGATACAAGATAAACACTACATTAATTATTAACACTACATTTTATAGTGCGTTCAGAAACTAGTATGTTTTATTTTTATACAAAACACCTCTTAAACATTAAGAGAAGACATATGTCGTAGGTTTTAAGTACAATCTAAATGATAAATAATGAGCATGTGTTATAAACAATCCCGCTACAGGTCTTGTTCGAGAAAACGAACGACAAATACACTGTACAAATGGCACCAGTCATTAACACCATTGCTAGGTTTCTAATCCCCGTTTTAAAACAGCCACATGTACACAGTGTCCCCCTAATCCAATTTGTTGCTTGTGAAGCCTTTAAACCAATCCATCTGGATTTTTGTCCACTTTCCCTATTTGGCAACAAACAGGCTGGAATACTGCGCGTGTACACGGCTTAAAATAAGACAGAAAGAGCGGCTTTGAACAGCGCTTCAGCTGCTATATCAGCCGGCCCTTTGACAAGGCCTGAAATGGGCGTCTGGCTACAGCCGCCGCTTATTGCGAATGGCAGATGAAGTTTGCTGTGGCGGTTGGAGGCAAAATGAGCTTTGACAGCTTTGTCAGAGCGTTCAAGGCATTCAGTGGCAGGCCAGAGATTCGGCGCAATCGCTCGCCTTTCATCTACCAAATGTGGGGCTCAGGAAGTCTCCCCAGCAAAAGAAAAGAAAAGAAATAACACTTTTTTTTTTTTTAAAGCAGGGGGAAAAAAAACTTGGACAGGAATGACAGATGATCCGCTGCCTTGTCAGAATGTGAAAGAGTAAATTTGAGAAGAAATGGGTTAGGAGGAGAGGAGTCGGTGATGAGCTGGACGCACAACTAACATGTCAGCAGATGTTAGAGTGGTTTGGAGGAAAACAAAGCAAGAGCAACAACAGCTCCGGTTCTTCCTGCCATCCCACTCACCACCACGCTGGCTCTAGCACTCTTCCAGGATCTCCATGGCTCTGGATGAGAGCTAGTCATGCTCTGATATGAGAGAATAAGAGATACCCAGCAGATCACTACAGGGAGAAGATTCAAGACACACAAGTCAGACACTGGTACAGAATGAAAGATGAGGAGAAGAGAAAAGCAAGTGCCCTCTGGTGTTACATGCTCAGATATAACATACGTACAATAACAAGTCAGTCAGATTTTTATTTATTACACAAGACACGGATTAAAACATGCTTATAACATGCTGTTATAAGAAAACAACCTGCTCAGTGTGATGCAGTCTCTCACGTCACCGGTGGAGTGTTATTTCAATTATAATATAGAAATAATGCAAAATTACTTTTTTTTTTATTTATTAGAACATAAACTGGTATAACTTGGCCTTATTGCGGAGTCACATATGGTAAAAAAAAAAAGTGCCAGACCAGTGACGTTTTCTAACCACACATCCAAATACAATATAAGCTTTTTTCAGACGTGCATAAGGCTCGTAGTTTAGTCACCTACATAAGGTCTGTATTTCCATCTATCATTTCAGTTAGAAACTGCATAGATCTGTGACCATGGGGGTTCACGCAGGGCTGCGCTTCCTAGATGGAATGCTAGATGGGAATATAGAAGTCAAATATAAAGTTTTGACTAAGAAATGTGGTGCGTGCAGGGCCGCCGCATTAAAAAAATAAATAAATAAAATAAAAAATTTACACCAAACTCTATTTGGGGGAAAGTTGGCCAATACTGATACACAGTCAATCAATTCTTCCATTATCAAAACTAATTAAAAAATAAAATAATAATAAAAAATTTAAGATGGAACAGGTGGAATGCCAATAACATTTTTTTAAAAAGTAAGGTAAAATTCTAGATAATTAATTTCTAGTTCACAGAAACAGGAAACATTAGAGAGAGAAAAAAATGTTGTTTTTTTGTTATGGAATTAACTGGCATTAAGAAGGAAAATTCTACATCATAGAACCATGTTTCTGGAAAAGCATTAGCCCATATTATCTTTTTTTTTTTTTTTTTTTTTTAATCTGAGCCATTTAACAATCCTGGCTTTTTCCATTTGTTTCCATTCTTTAGCTGTGCCTCTTTGTTGGCTGAGGTATGAAATTAATCTTTATCCCCGTTTTGTTGCCTTGGCTCCTCATTCACAGTGCATGTTGGTAATTAGTTCTGTGGTTTGACTCCAGGTTCTTTCTCTGCCAACGTGTGCCAACACTTCCCCACCTTTCGTGTATGTTGGCTTCACACTACACGCTCATGCTTAACATTCCTCCTTACACCCGCACAGGGCGTTCCACAGTCCCAGTCTAAAAGGACAACACTTTAAAACACTATTACTTAGCCCTCATCGTCTTGTGTTGCACTGTCAAAAAAGAAGCCCCTCTTCTGTTTATTTACCGAAGCAAAGAAAGGCTCTTCTCCCCTCCCTCGCTCTTTCAGTCTTGGGAAGAGTCGAGCACAGACTGGCTAATTTTGGCGGACTTTTTGTTTGCGTATAAGCTTACTCTGGGCTTCAGTTCAAAGTGCTGAGCAACACTGGCTAATCCAGAAAAGCTGCTAACCTTAAATAAAAATTAATCATGGGAGAAGCCAGGAAAGGACACCCTGATACAGCCCAATGCACTGCTCTGGGGTTAAAAGGCCATACGAGGGCTAAGAAGTGCTAAACTACTTGGGAGAGTGACTTATGAAGATTTATGAGGAGTAAGAGAGGATAATCCTTATCTACTGAGCAGTTTTATAAAGCAGGAGTGAAAAGAGTAAAGGGTAACAGGTAAGCAAGAAAGATGCATTACAAATTAGAAGTAATAATTATATACTGAAGTGCCAAAAAAAAAAAAAGTACAGATTGGTGGTGGCTCCTGGTAGGTCTACAAACGTCTCTGACAAATGAACACTACGTGTGCCTTTTTCTGTCCTGCATGAGTTTTGCCATTACCACCCAAATCACCAGATCTTAACGTTATTGAGGACACCGGATGCCATGCAATGCGCCGTGGAACACAGAAATCCCACACCTCAGAAATACAACAGAATCGTGGACCGTTCCGCAGGAAGTATGGTGTTTACTTCCTGCAGAATATTTCCGCAAGCTTGGCCCTATGAAGTTTAGACTGGGGTAGCAGTTTTTCTGGCACTTCTGTGTACATGTATGTGATGGAGATGATGGCAATGGGGCGTGATTAATGACATAAACAAAGCAGATGTTTTTAAGCTTTTAGCCCAAACTTCAGTTACAGCACATCACATATTGGAGATCTTTAGGAAGCAGTTATAAGCACATCTGGGCACCACACCAAAGCCTTTCTGAAGCAATTATCTCATATGAGTTCTGAAGAATCAGGTCTGGATATTGTGCAGCGTTGTCCTTTTACACATGCAGCGTATGACAGGAGACGGTTTGTGTCAGATGCATTCTTACTTACTGCAAACTCTTTGCTTGGTTTAGGTGTGCGGTGCAGTTCAGGTAGAGGATCCAGAAAGCAGACATGATGGAAAAAAAAAATATGCTAGTGAGGTAATTTGTCATAAACAACCGAATTTAGCTGACGATTTTGATCATCGATCCTTACTGACAAGAGTTCCAAGGTCTTGTCATTTCTCCAGTTTACATTTCATTGGGGTATTTAAGTAAACTACACTTCTTCACCATCAGATGTTTGCTTTCTTCACATCATTGAAAAATCATCAACACAGCCACTCACTCACTATGCATAATCAGACATTACACAGACTTTGCACTAGGAAGCTGGCAGCGTATGGTCTGTTTAATTTCCGCTACGACTGGTTCAGACGGTTGTATCCTCACTGACTGTACAGCAATTTCCGGGTTTTGTCTAAATAAGTTCAGGGTTGCAGTGTAAGAGTGAAACAGGCTTGAGATACAGCCTCTAGTCATGCTTGGCATGTTTACATTCGGACTCATTACTGACAAAAACGTTATGCAGAGAAAAATTAAATGGGAAACATTTTAAACCCAGTCACGATCATGTGACTCGATGATGACGATGGAGCGATCCTTGAGGAACTTTTAAGGTTCCTCAGTTTGACACAGTGGAGGAACCTCTTGAGGTGCTTTGAGGAACCTTCTAAGTTATATCCAAAAAAAAGATCTTCTAGGAACCTTAATTCTATTAGGTTCTTTGAGGAACCAGATTTTATACTGAGGAATCCCAAAAGCATTGAGAAACATTCGAGTTCTTGAAGAAGCCCCTAGGTTCTTAGTGTAACGTATGAGGTTCATCAAGGAACTACTCATTTTTTTACAGTATAGTTCCGGCTAAAAGCCGAATCACAGGTCTATATTAACATGCTTAGAGGTGCTCTGGCACTCACAATTAGGTCCTTGGTCCTCAGACTCATACAGTCACTCATTTTTCCTACTTTCAACACTTCAACTTTGAGAACTGACTGTTCACTTGTGGCCTAATAGATTTCATCCCTTGAGAGGCACTACTGTAAGGAGACAAGGTCACCTGCCAGTCGTTTTTTAGATTTAACATTATGGCTGATTGATGACTAGTCAGCATACAATTACTGATATGGTAAACTTTGGTGGAAGGAGACATTTAACAAATTATAAAAAGAGGGTCCAGTGTCCGGGTTTTTATAACAGTTTTCTGCACTCTCTCAGAACCATGACAATGACATTGTTTTGTGGAAGTTAAAAGTAGTAACTACTGGGGAAGAAAACATGGTGCTATAGCAAAAAAAACCCAGTGGTATTTGTATCTTTGCCTCAATCACACCACTCTAACGTTGATTATTTTCCTCTAACCGCAGAAACAACTTGTCCTGTTCCACTTCTTAATAAACATGTCAAGCTTTTTAAGCTAAACATCACTGGTGCTTGAGATAAATACAAATAAAACTTCAAGTACAAGTGGTGAATTTTAGTGTTTTTTTTTCCTTTAAAAGAAATTGCCATTATTGACTTATAAATCAGCTTTGTTTGAGGAACATGAATCGGTCCAGCAATGTGAGACAATTTTGTGATTTTACTGGTATATATTTACACAGTGTACTCTTTCTGTACAATTTATACCTGTAAAACTAAGCAAAAGACCACAGGGGAACCAAATATACTACTGCTTATTAACTACACTTCATCCTTAAGGCATAACAACAAACCCTACTGCTCATTATTTACCATCAATGCCACGTTTTCCCCCTGATCCAGTAAGCAGTGTTACCACAGAGATCCCCAATGCCTTAAAGACATCTTTGTGTTCCCTGTGAACCCCCAGGCTTCTCCACCCTGACAGAACCCAATGTGGGGAAGTCTCTGTAGAGCAACTAGCCCCAATCGATCCCCTTTAAAGCTGCTGAATAATAAATCCCTGCACCCACCCCCCCAAAAGAGCTCAACAGAGCCTGGGGATGGGCTTAAACCCTACTAATTACATCAGCGCTGAAAGGAAATCATTGATCAACCGCATTATGGGAAACTAAACTGCCCCACGAAACTGGATCAAAGTCAGTGAAGTGGCTTAGTGAGCTCTCTGAGGAGCTGACCCATAGGGGGATTTAAAAAAAAACCCTTGACAGATGCTGCTATAAACACATATGTATGCAT
This sequence comes from Duopalatinus emarginatus, assembly GCA_028565595.1. Lineage (NCBI taxonomy): Eukaryota > Metazoa > Chordata > Actinopteri > Siluriformes > Pimelodidae > Duopalatinus > Duopalatinus emarginatus. Next base: position 12,407,548 of record JAOVVF010000022.1, on the reverse strand, counting down.
GCATCACAAATATGAGTACACACACACATACACACAGTGCGTCACTAACAAGGACACCGGAATGCCCTTTAGGTGCGGACCTAACAGCAGGTCAGACGCCATTTCTGTCTCTTACTTCAAGCTGAGACAAATACACACATTCAACCCACAAATTAACATGACCATTTTAAAAAGTAGCCTGAAATTATGCCTGATGTTGGCTGTAAAAAATGAATATAAAGTTAATTCTGGTTAAATAAAAAAAAAAAAAAAAAACAACTTGAATATTCAAGAAAGTGCCAGAAAAACTGGTACACCAGTCTAATCTTTGGTAGGCACACCACAGGGCAAGGTCTCCACAAGTTACAGAGATATTCTGTAGGCAATGAACTCCAAACTACCTGTAGTATTCCAAGTTGTTGGATATCAGTGCATTACACAGGGCATTACATAGCATCTCAGATGTGTTTGATAACATTGAGATCTGGTGACTTAGGTGTGAATGGCAAAACCCCAAACACAGATAAGTGTTGCTGGACAAGACTGGACGGTTTGCACATTGTAAAAGAACTCATCAGTGGGTATGGTTTCTGAGTGGGAGGAACAGCGTACACTAGTCAATGCAAACACATGCATGCAGAAGAGGACAGATGGCATTTTTTACCAGGCTCTCTATGTGCTTTGTAGGAAGCATGCGGTAGACTTGTCCCTTCCTGCTTGTTCGCTGAAAAATCTCAAGACTGTAGGTGCTGCCATCTAGCTTGACTAAAAACCACCAGTAGCAGGACAGCAATTCAAAACTCACAGGATAGCCAGTAATACAGTGTTAGGAATAGGATTGTCATGATCTTGTACAGTGTCTCACTGTTCTCAATAGCCAAAGATCAGATCTCTAAAAGACATGAACACCAGTTAAAACACAATTACTGAAAAGACGTGCATTAAAATTGGTGCACGGGTGCATTTTTCACTTGGTCATTTTGACCTACACAGAACATACACATCGTTTGTGTGTATATGGGGAAAGACAGAGCACTGACTGACTGAAAGCCTGCTATCGGTGTCTAGAGACTGAAGAATAGCAGGCCCCTAACACCCTTCATGCACATGTAATGAGCTCTACCTAAAGCTTGCTGGAGGGCTCTGCTCCTGAAATCCACCTGAGATCCCTTCTACAGCAAACAGAAGCATGAGTGTGTCTGTACAAGGAAGTATTCGCAACCGGTCTTAACATTTTTTTTTTTTTTTATTTGGCTGAAGAAGGATGTGAATTTAGTCCATACAGCTTCACTTATATTATGGATAAAACATTGACAAAGCATCAAGATCTGGTGAATTATATTGGCTTATGTGGTTTATAAACTGTGCTAGTCTTCATCACGTGCCTGAAATCTACTTAAGCACAAATCCTAGGTTTACATTTAAGAGACATAAGCTTGCAAATTTGTATGAACAGGGTTCAGTCTTCCTTCATCAGGAGCGAAATCGGGTCGGCGTTTTTATGGAGCCCCCTCTACCGCTCGCGATCGCTGGTGACAATAGCGAAAAAGATGCTAATCTGCTATCGGCGCATCTTAAACACGAGTGATTACACCTATAATCGTCCCGCTCTTAAGCCGTCTGTGGCTGGGAGATAAAGTGGGTCGGGGAGAATGAGAATGGAGAAAGAAGAACGAAAAGATTTGATCGGTTACAGATTACTGGCACACACAAAAAAATAGTTTTTGTCCAAGATGGTGTCCTTCTCTTTTTCTTCTCTCTCACACATGCTCTATCCTGAGAACGACAGATTTGGCTAATGCTGCCTTATCGAAGCCCGGTGCTGGCTGCCAAGGCCAAGTGGAGATGTTTACAAGGCAAGGACAAGGAAGAAGAGGGGGGGGGAATCTAGCAGTAATTCCTCGGTGGGTGTAATCCAGGGGGATTAGAAGTGTGCGTGTAGGGGGATTATATGTTTATCGTTAGATGCTCATCTACTGTTTGCACAAGGAATGGAAGAGGAAGCAGTGAGGTATTACAGGAGGTAGACCAAGACAACAACATGACTTAAATGCTTTCTTTCTCATTAATCTGCACCCCCATCTCCTGATTTGTGTCGGGTTCAGTGTCTGTGCCTTATTTCTGGCAGAAACAGATGCCAGGAACCAGGAAAAGAGGAAGTGTCTTTTTCACACTCATAATTTTAAAGACACTGAGTAAAACTAACAATCTAATTTCCTTATAAAACTGCACAAACTGTACCTGGGTCTACTATTTAAAAAGAAAAAAGCAAAAGGTAGTGACATTTATTACTGAAATCTGTTAATCTTTAGTTTATTACTGTTTACTGAACAATGCAGTACTTTTTTTTTTTAGGTAGTAAAGACTTTACTGCATTATTTTTTCAAGTCATATTTACAGCCTTACTACATCTTTACATTTTTTAAAAACGTTTGCACAATACTACACATAAATGTAAACATTTACAGTTTCAAAAAATACATTTTTCCCCCAAATGCATTACCATTTGTTGCAGAATCTAATATCTAAAATGTTTTTTCCAGATATGCTATCCATAATTTTTTTTTGTATCATCTATTTTTCAATTTATTTGAAAAGGTAATTATAATCATTTCTTCTTTTCAAAAATGCACAATAAAACCATTTCAAGTGAAACCACTATAACATTTTTTTAATTGAAAGATATATATCAAATGTACAAAATATAAGATTATCACCCTTCAGACAATGTAAAGTAGACCGTTTTTGAGAGTGTATCACCAAGTATACAATTCATTATTTTGAAAATAGTTTTGTATGAAAGCAAATAGTGGACATTTAGCTTCAATGTAGCTGTTTAATACTGCTATGCATGCAGGTGGCACATGTGGCATACCTGACTTAATGTACTCTTCAGTAATACAGAGGTGTGTAATTGGCTTCTACATAATCTTGCAGTAGCAGTAAAGCAAACGTCTAACAAAAATTCTAACATTATTTCCACCCCCGTTATTTGTTCTAACAGATATAAACGTTAATTCCAACTTTTCACTCTTGACATGTTACTATATACCATGTCCTCATGGCATATACATATATTTATATGCATATATAAACTATATATACACACACTGTATAGTGTCTCTGTTTATATTAACCTTCCTCTTGTGTTAGCTTTCTGTTACTATTTCTTATGTTAACGGGTCGGTTTTGACCCGTGTTTTAAAT
>JAOVVF010000022.1:12375248-12389786 GCA_028565595.1 Duopalatinus emarginatus | reverse complement strand
GGGGGTATAGTTTGCATTTAGTAGTGTGTGTGTGTGTGTGTGTGTGTGTGTGTGCGTGCGTGCGTGTGTGTGTGTGTGTGTGTGCGGAGTCGTGTGTGGGATTACAGAGAAATTAAATGCTAATAGGATGAAATTTGAATGTGGAGCCTGCGCATCTTGTTGCCGCTCGCTGGGCCTGGCTGACAGCTGTGACGCACATTATTCAGCATAAATTTGATTTATCAAACTGTAAAAGTTGTCACTTTGTAAAAATGTCAGCTCGGGTGGCGGCAGAGAAATATAATGACCCGCTTTAATGTAAAACTGTCACTCTGCACTGTCTTAGATGACAAACACATCTAGCTCTTCTTTCAAACCTCGCCCGCTTAAAAAAAAAAAAAAAAAAGCCTTTCCAACATCTTGCTTGAGCGTCTCCTTTTTTAAGTGTTGCATCCCAAGAAGGGTATCAAATAGATTGGGATCGTTTGAGATAAATTTATCAATCACAATAGCATGATAGGAGCAGGGGAGAATTCAGTAGGAGGGGGGCAGTAGGGTACAAGGGGGAGAGAAGCTCAAGTTAAGGCAGCCACACTATATCAGCCTTCTTTCTTATTCTCTGTTTTCAGACCCTTTTCTCTATTCATGCAACTGTCATTACAGAAACACTCCGTCTTGGTGCAATAAGAAGTCGTGGAGAAAAAGAAAAAAAAAAAATCAGGGCTTAAGTGGATGGATAACAGCAGGCATGGCAATCATCTTAGTTACAGTTTATTATGAAATTTCCTCCATAATTACGTTTGCATTTGTTTACCATGCCCCCCAGGCCTCTGTCGGGCCATATAAGACAGTTCGTATTTACAAAAGAGATCTCCCTCCCTCCCTCCCTCCCTCCTTCCTTCTCTCTCTGTGTCTCTGAAAAGGAAAAAAAAAGCAGGAATGAATGAAAGAAAAGGAAGAAAAGAGCATTAATACTGAACAACCGCTCGCCTTTTGCTTCATAATATGACGAATGGGTAGAGGAATAATAGTTCCATAAATATGGAGTATTATGAAAGAGGGCCTTGCTGGCGTGTATCAGACGGCTTCTGATCGAGCATTAATCGGAGCGAGAAAGACAGATTTCTGTGTGTCCGGGGAAAAACAAGGCCTGGAAGATATGCGCTACATTTCTACTAGGTTTCTGTTTCTTCGTTTGCTGCCCGCTATTGTATATGAAACAAAAAACGGAGACGCGATTAAACATGCTAGAAAAAGTATGAATTATAAATTATACACAAATATAAAAACAGTGTTTATAAAAAAAAAAAAAAGAGTCAACAATATGGTACTGTGATGCTTCTCGAGTACTGTTAGCACCATGATGTTAATTGTTTTACTATGACAGCAGGCGTTTTATACCTATGCCAAAGGTTAGAATTTATATTGATTAAAATTGAGACGGAGATCATTTTTTTGTAGCCATTACTGGTGTGAAAGCTGTGAGCTATCATAGACAGTGACAACTGGCTACTGTAGCTGTAATTCTGTAATTGACAGATGAGACTATACAGTCCCTTCCTATAAAAGAGAGACAGAGAGAGTGAGACAGAGACAGAGACGGAGAGAGAGAGAGAGAGAGAGAGAGAGAGAGAGAGAGAGAGAGAGGGCCAATTTGGAACGGTTGGTTCCTGGCCACAAATGACCATAGTATCCAACAGGTTACAAAAACAAACAACACATCCAAAAACATTGAAATCAAATGTTATATCTACAATATAACATGTAGTAAAATCATTTCATCACATATATAGAGAGAAATTCTTATGTACTGTACTGTACATATGAGTGAAAGCAGTGGTCACTGTGAAGGTCTTTATTTCATTTGTTACTTTATGACCGCATAAGACTAATGACTGCCTGTAATTCATTAGCAAACATTAAAACCCTTTTAATTGTAATCTCTTGGGGTTTCTTCTTTCTTTTTTCTTTCTCTCTTTCTCATATAAACGCATCCATATGAGAGACGGGTTTCACATTACTGTCACATTATAAAGATTCTTTTCTTACATTGGCCAACTAAGTACAAAAACAATGAAGTAAATGAGAAAGATGAAGCGATTGTTAGATACAGCATGTTGCTACATATTTATTAGGAGGGCAGAGGGAACGTGTTAAGTATAATAAAAAAAGTAAATCTTTCATTTTGTGCCATAACTTTATTTTTTGTTGTTTCATGTCAGTAGGGTGTGTGTGTATGAAAACGACCTAAACTACAGAAAGTATTTCTGATTCAAAGTTCTTCCTCTCTCTCTCTCTCTCTTTCACACACACACACACACACACACACACACACCTTTTTACAGAATATCAATGCAATTAACAATAAAATTAACATCATGTTATTGTCTGTGTATATATTGTGTAATATAGAATATATATTGTGTTGGATCAAGTGCTATCCATATTCGAATAATAAGGGTGAAAACCACAATGTTAAAAGAAACCAAACAAGCAGTCATTATTTTTTATCATTTTTACAAAGACTAATCATGCAGCAATGTATTACCAATATTATTCTTGCTTACCATGTTTCTTATTCATATGTCATCATGTTAGTTTTTTGGTATCTCTTGCTTTTATGTTACATCATACTACATTTGACAAAGTAAAAAAAAAAAAAAAAAAAAAATCAACTTCAGCTCGCTTTTTCTGTCAATTTTTTTTCTAGTTAAAGCATTCTAGAACCTACTAAAAATTAAAGAGAGAATCCCCCCCACAACCTAGTAGTACGATAAGCAATTTAGGCAATCTCACCGAATGAGATTATCAGTACTTAGTCTGGGATTATTACAAGATTATTATCAGATTATTAAAAAAATAGTCTGAGATTATCACAAGATTATTAGTCTCTAATTAATACAGGAATATTATGATATTATTAGTCTGAGATTATTATGATAGTATTAGTCCAAGATTACAGGATTATTATGATATTAGTCTGAGATTATTAGTCTAAGACTATCAATAATCAGAATTCCTTTTACCCAAATGGCAATTATTTCCTAAAAGGACTGAAGTTTAATAAAAAATTATAGCTAGCATCTAGATAACCATTGTCATGTAAGATTACACCATTTTTTTTTTCTGCAAAAAGACATAATTAGTACATCCCAGAAACAGATCAGATTAGTGTTACTGATTAAAGTTTAGAGTGAAGAGAAAATGAGCTTTGACTCAGATCCATGTTCTGATTAAAGAATAAAGCAGGTCCTTCTAACCATGTGCTGGAGACCCTGGGGATGAAATCCCAGATTTGGAAAGGTGTTGAGTGTGTCCGCTATCTCAGTCCCACACACACACACACACGTTTGCTCACTGGCATAGTAGCTTCCACACACAGCCAAACCAATTAGCCCAATTACAGCAAATCAAGCCTCTTCTCCTCTCTGTGTTTTCTAAAAAGTCTAAATATCTCAATGTTGATTTATCCCCTTATTCTAACTAAAACTTATAAAGCTGTCACTCTTTTTTCCCCTATTATTAACCAATCATCACCATCTTCTCTCTCTCTGCTCTAATTATCTTAGTGTATTTCTGACAAACCTCAGGTTAAAAAAAAACAATCATGCCAAAGACCACAGAATTTCATTCTCGATATTTTGTATCCTTTTTGTATTTTATATTACAATAATAACCTGCTGTGTGACTCTTCCTGAAGGCTGTGTGGAGCATGCATGTGTAGTTAACATATATAAACTTTTTTTTATTTGATTTTTATGTTAAGATATAATTTTAGTTATTTTACATATTAATTACTTACAGGTAAGAGCTCATAATTTTTATTTACAGTCAAAACTTTAGTTTCCCTGCATTTCCGAACTAATTGACAAAAAAAATAGTAGATTAGAGCTACAGCCAACTAGTAAACAGTAAGGATTTTTTTTTTGACTTAATGATGCATCTTGTATATGACAAACATTACCTACTTACAGTATGCCCCAAAATTTTGACATCACTAAAAAAAACCTAGGACTTTTTTTTTTTTTTAAATATACAAGATACTGCACTATTTCCATATTTTGCAAATTTCCAATATTAATTAATTCATTAATTCTTTATTTAAGCCACTTAACCTACTAGGTGACAGGGGGTGCTTGACCTGGGAAGCAGGTCGCCAGTTTGTAGCAGGGCAGATATGCACACTCACACCTAGGGGCAATTTATCATTCCGATTCACCTGACTGAATGTCTTTGGACTGTGGGAGGAAACCAGAGCTCCCAGTGGAAACTCATGCAGACTTGGGGAGAATATGCAAACTCCAAACATAAAGAACTTTGGTCACCTGGCTGGGGAACCAAACCCGGAGCATTCTTGAACTATGAAGTGTTGTCCATGTCAGTCTGAGGGCACAAGGTCAATAATGCTGAAAATGGACGTACCCAATTATAAGAAGCTCCGAAATTCATGTAAATATTTCAAGTTGTTCTGTGGTATCTGGCACAAAAACAGATTCCTTCTTGTCCTTTTCATATTCTGTGGGATCAGACCAGATGGACTAGCCGTAACCCTTTGTCCTTGTCGGTTGTCCTTCCTTGGACCTTGGTAGGTAGGTGTTCACCACTACATACCAGGAACACCTCACAAGACCTGGTGTTTTGGAGATGACCTAGCCATCTAGCCATCACAGTTTGGCCCTTGGAAAGTTACGCTTGTTAATTTTTTCTGCTTCCAACACAAAACTTTGAGAACTGAATGTTTAATTGCTGTCTGATATATGCCACAGCTTGAAATGTGCCATGTATTAAATGAGAAAACAATGCAAAATTGAAGCATCATCACTTGCGCTTTTGGACGTATGAAATCCACTGTAGCTCCGACCACACCCCTTTTGCTTTCCCCTAACAGTCACATTAGTTAAGGGGCATGATAGGACAATGGCACATTACACACACACACACACACACACATTATCACATCAATCTAGTGTGGAACTTGTGCTTGGTTAACGTTGTGCAATATGGAGGCCATCACTCCTAATTGTTTTACTATATAAATAAAGAAACTGGTTTAAATTCAGATTCCTAATCTAATCCTAATAAACCAGACCAGCTTTTAATCACTTATCTTTAGAGAGCAAAAACCTAAACTTCAAAGAAAGTAGTAAGAATAATCAGAAAAACGTGATAATTATTATAAATAAATAAATGAACAAGCACATGTCTGTGAGCTGCCCAGATCTCAGTGCAACCCCCTCTTTTCTTTCTCACCCCTCATCTCATTTGACTTTTTATTTGTCATTTAGATCCCTTTCTTCTGCTGTCATTCCCTTTCTCTAAAAGAAAAAACAAGGAAGGGGGTCAGGATATCCAGACCTGCTGGAAAATGCAATATTCTGTTTTTAATATCCAGGTCTATAAGATCAGGGCAGGGATGGGCTCCAGTGCAATATGTATATTTATATATTTATTTATTTATTTTTAAAGAAGTCCTGCCTATCCGGGGGGTCGGGCATCTATAACATATAATGCTGTGTATGGATATACTTTTATATATAATCTCAAAATGGAATCGGAGGCCTTTTTACAATGTGCCATACTTCAGGAAGGCACTAACAGCATTTTGGCGAGCCCAGGCTGTTCATCTTGGTGTCTCCAGCAGGCACAGTCACTGCATAATAATGCGCTTCCCTGCTCCGAAATGTTATTTCGCAGGCCGCGGCTCATCTCTCAAACTTCACCACTATTACAATTTCCCAAACTTTTATTTCCTTCATTATTGCCAACAAGATTTCATTACGTATTTAGAATGTAAACAAGCCTGAGTAATGACACCCTCCGTCTCGCCGGCATTTTTTACTCTCCTGTCGACGTCTCCCTTTTTCCCTCAAATCTTCTGGCGGGTGTGTGTGTGTGTGTGTGTGTGTGTGTGTGTGTGTGTGTGTGTGTGTGTGTGTGTGTGTGTGTGTGTGTGTGTGTGTATGGATTAAAGATTCAGTGTGTATGTGCCAATACGCATGCACCAATCATATATGAGAAAACAGACATCCGCATACAGCCGAGGCTGAGGCATGATTCATTTTTGTTGCGTTGTTGATCCTTAAGTAGAAATTCAGCATATGTGTGAGTGTGTGTGTGTTAGCTTGTGTGTGTGTGTGTGTGTGTGTGTGTGTGTGTGTGTGTGTGTGTGTGTGTAGATTAAAAAATGTCTGTTAAAGAAGAGAACATTAGAAATTTACCCCCCCCAAAAAAAGTTTACGCTCAACTCACATAAATCATGACGAAGAAAAATGAGCAAACGGGGCAGCTAGCTCATCTCTCCAGCATGCGCTGAAAATGAAATCCACTGCAATACCTATCAAAACTGCAATCATCAAGAGATAATATCTTCTTTGGTCTATCCACACTTTCCGATTTAATTTCCTCCATGCCCTTGACATCCAGCGATACCATTAAGATTAAGCGCATACAGTAAGGGACTAGTTCTCACAAAGTGATGTATGAGGGTCTCGCACTAAATGTAATATCATCATGCGAAAATTAATGCAATATTTCTTTTTTGAGTTTTTTTTTTTTTTATAAATGTTGCACACTCTTGTCTGTGCAAAGTGGGATGAATGTAAAGAGAGGAACGAGATGAGAACTAGTATATGAGAAGCAAAAAAAAGAGGGAATGGAGAAAAGGAGAGGAAGAGAGAAAGAGAGACACTATACAATACAAAGCTTGGATGTCTAGAGAGAGAAATATAGAAAACCAGAAAGAGCAGAGAGACAGAGGGACAGAAACAGAAAGACTGATAATAGCAAGGTAAACAGAGTGGGACAAACAGACAGAGACAAAGGGAGAAAAAGGGAGAAGAGAGACAGACAGGTGGATAGGGACATACAAAAGAAAAAGAAAAAGACATAAAAAGAAATAAAAGAGAGAGGGCGAGAGAGCATCAGAGAGAAATAGAGTGAGACGCAAACAGTGAGAGAAAAGTAAGAAAGAAAAAAAAAAAAAAAGATTGACAGAGAGAGAATCAGAGACAATGTGTGTGAGAGACATGAGTTAGAGAGCCAAAGAGTGAGAGAGAGAGAAGAATTACAAACAGACTGAAAAGGACAGGAACCTGGGGAGGACCAAAAACAGAGAGACAGACAGAGAGGAAAAGAAACAGATATACATACATTATATAGTACATAGTAAGAGAGAGACAGACAGATAGACACAGAGAGACAGACAGAGTAATTTTACATGTCAGTGAGACACGTAATTATAGCAGGTCATGCACCTGGACAGAGGTCAGCGTCATCACTCTATCATTTAGCTGAACGGGGGTGCGAAACCTAGAGCACTGAAGATGAGATAGGAGACAGAATGAACTGTACTCTACACACTGACACACACACACACACACACATACACACACACACACACACACACAAGGCCTAACCTGATGAAATCATTAGTGTAATACGCATGGAAATGTGTTTGCGGATTACGTCTCCTCGCCTTTCACGTGTCACGACACTTAAAGAGGTGTCGTCGACGCCACAATCGAATTACCCGCAACAGACACGGCCTGAGGAAGAGGAAACGATCGCGCGGTGACTAGATAACGACTCAACCACTCATTTCCATTCTTGGACTCGGAGTTAAATCAGGGTCGAGACGTGATGATGGTGAAGGCCACGGCGTATAAATTACATCATTTTCATCCTCTGAGTATTCAGTGAGCCTTGTGGAGGGGGGGAGGGGTGAAGCTATCCCATAAGAGACCTCTTCCATCGGGATAGAAACCCAGCATAGGATTAAGATGATCAGTCAGCAGTACTGATGCGTACTGACACTTGATCTCCAAGTGGACCAGAAACATCTCTCCTGGTACAACAATTAAGTGAACTTGCTAATATCACATGACTTCAGATCTCGTGACTAGACATTCCAAAGTTGGTTATACCTTTATACCAATCAGCCATAACATTTAAACTGCTGGCCAGTGCAGTGAATAAAACTGATTATCCACTAACAATGTCAACGTGTCAACATATGTATGAGGCAGCTAGTAAACAGTCCTTTCTTAACGTCAGTGTGTTGGAAGCAGGGAAAATGGGCAAGCATAAGGAACAATTGAGCAATTTTGTCAAGTGCCAAATTGTGTTGGCTAGATGACTCAAAGCATCTCCAAAACAGAAGGTCTTCCGGGGTCCTGGTATGCTGTGGTTGGCATCTACCGATATTGGTCCAAGTGAGGAGAACCATTGAACCAAAGGGCTCCACATGGTTCACATAGGGTATGAAGGCTATACTGGCTGGTTTAATCCAACAGGAGGTCTTCAGTAGCATGAACGTTAATGCTGGATATGATTAGAATGCTGATATGACTTGCAGCCTTGATCTTACAATTAACCGTGAGTATCACACTGTCCAATACAAGTATATGCAGCAGTGTGTAAAGGACCAACTCAATTCAACCTGACGTACTGCAGTTTGCTAATATCAAACTGCATAATATTTTTTCCATACATGGCAGCAACAAGCGCCCATAGGAAACAGAGTACAAGACACAGCAAGTCGTTTTATATAAATGCATCTCCACATGCATGGAAACAGTTAGAATCTATGAGCGTTAAAACCGTGAGGTGATACTGCCCAAAAAAAAACTGGCTACAACTGCTAAAGCTACGCCGCATTAATTGCAACAAATCAGCAAATGAATGCAAAACGATCAATTAGTATGGAGGCGCTAATCTGCATGAATCTGATGCTTTATGTCTCTGCTGATGAGCTGCTTTTGTAGTGCTCCCTTTTTAAGCAGCTGCGCATCTGGCCTGATTAGCGTTAGCAAAGCACATGCTACGCTAGCCACTGGGGGATTCGGGCTTATCTCTCTGACAGAAAGAGAGAAGGGAAAAAGTAGACAGATAGAGAGGGAGCCATAAAGGGAGTAATTAACATCGTCTTCCATTCAAACTAAGTGAAATAATAAAAAAAAATAAGCAAAAAAATAAAAATAAAAAAAAATAAAACAAACCGCCTCGGTCTGCTACACAAAGCTAATTACTAGCCATGGCACACTCACTAAGGCTAAATAGATTAGGCTGCACTGAATGCTATCAAGGCTAATGTTAATGTGGCCAAAGATACAGATTTCCTCACATGAGCTGTTAGAGAGTAAAATCAATGTTTTATTTTGCAGATTAAACCAAGTTAGATGAGGAAAGGAGTTTTTTAAAGCAATCATTGAAGAAAGTTGTCTTGATTCTGACTTTGTCAAGTTTGCTGTCCTCTTCAATCATTGGTAGTCCTGAAGGACTTGTAAATTCACACTGTTTATGGCTTATATTTAAAGGGTGTGTGTGTGTGTGTGTGTTGGGGGAAAAGCATTTAAGGAGGATTGGGCGATTGAGGGCTACAAACACCTCAGCAGGAGACAGGTTTTTATTTACTATTCTTCATCTAGAATCGTAATAAGATACTTCAGCACCCCGGGCTCCTGTGAACTGGAACGTAATCTAGTCGGCGACGGCGATAAATTCACACGGTCAGCATCCGCATATTCAAATTTCCTCCGAAATTTACAGTAATGCCTGAGCAAACATATAAACACACATCTGTGTGTGTACTGCCCTATTTAGTCTGATAATTACACTGCACTCTAATCCGCTCTGCATGTAACTTCACACACACACACACACACACACACACACACACAGCCCACTGAGAGACCTGAGGTGTATTCTTTTCAACACCCATCCTCCACAATAACAACAATAAACACACACTAACCACTCCAGACAAAACATTACAGAGAGCTTCAGTGTCCTCATAATAGCAGTGACTGACAGGGTCAATAAGTTTGGTCACTCAGTGACTCAGTGCGTGTGTGTGTGTGTGTGTGTTCAGGTCTTGTAACCCAGTGGTTGTCCACCAGGTATACAGAGGTGCGTGACATGATTTTAGTATTTAAAAAACACTCATTAAGAGTAACACCGACATTACAGTACAATATATGCACCAGTCAGCCATAACATTAACTCTGACTTGTTGAGGCATTGACTGGACCGGTTTTGGTAGCTACTAAACACTGTTTACTGTGGACACCCATCAAGACCGGCTGTTTTGGAGATGCTCTGACCCACAATTTGGTCTGTGTCAAAATCGCTTAATCCTTACGCTTGCCCATTTTTCCTGCTTCCAACACCAGAGATTGAGACTTGCAATCTAATATATCCTATTAGATACTATTATAATACTATTCACTTTACCTGTCAGTGTTTTTGTGGTTTTACTGTTATGGCTGATCTGTGCATTTAAGTAGTCCATCCACATAATATCTTGTATGTATAGGACATCACAGCACAGAGTAGTACCAAATCCCTAGATCTGTACAGCTTAGAGCTAAACATGTAGCACCTGCAGGAAATGCACTCTATGGCCAAACACTGAACACCTGACCTTCTGGGAACTTCTGGGAAGGATCTGCTCTAGCCACAAGAGCAATTCTTAAGGTCAGTGACTGATGTGTAAGTGAGGATGTCTGTCGTTTTGGTCAGTTTGAAGTTAGGGATCCGGAGGTCACTTGGGTTCTTCTTGAAACGTTTTCTACTATATACATACAATCGTTGTCATCGCTTTGCGATGTTTGGCTGCATGGATGAGTCAGGCGTTCACGTACTCATGGTGCTCTATGGGATTAACTGGCTGAGCATCCCAGTCTCTTGTCAGCGGACACACACTTGCACCTACAGGCAATTTAGAGTAACCGATCAATGTAATTGATCAACGTGCATGTCTGTGGACTTTGAGAGGAAACTGAAGTAGCCCCCCACAAGCACAGGGAGAACGTGAAAACCACACACAGAACGGCCCGGGCCTGGAATTGAACCTGGATCAGCGCTAACCACTATGCCAGTGTGCCACCCATGTTTTCTATTAGACCATGTTTATTAAGCATTTTTGTAAGGAGTCTCCAGTGTCAGCATTTTCCAACAGGAAAGTCTTCAGGACAAAGGGTTTTTTGCTATCATCCTGTCATTGATCGTTTCTACCACAGCACACCCTGTACTTTACTCCTTAGTTAGCATAAAGTGCTATTAATATCTTATAGTTAAACTTCCAGGGAGATATTAGGCATAAAAGACTCAACACACCTCTGATATACCCTACACTTAACACGTTTCCTCATTGTCCCCGTGCTCACGTGAACATGTATGTTTAACCATTGGTGCAACATTGTACCTAACCAGCACAAGTTTCGAGCATGTGCATTAGCACGGTCGAGTGCAGGGACAAACTTCCCAAGTGCAGTTACACATATTGATTCGTGCTGTTTATGCATGTAATCTTCTTTTCAATAATTCACTCTGCTTTTTATAGAGTTGTAAATCAATGCATCCTCTCATAACTATGCACTCCCTCTCGCTCTATCGCTCGTACTACTTTCATCTTTCTCCCTCCCCTCGTTTCCACTCGCTCACTCTTGCAGCTCTGTTTCACCTCTCTGACTCGCTAGGTTCTTCCTCTTTTCCACATTTACATCTCTATGCTATTAGAAAAGCATAATGTGAAAGGCAGACAGATTCACACGTGCACAGCTGTGTGTGAAGGTGAGTGAGCTGTGGAATAGGCAGAGATGAAATATATTGAGTGTGTGATGGGGTATTAGGGAGGTGTTAAACGGGTGGCATTAGGGGTCATTTGCGTAGCACGGCCCTTTAAGGCTCCGGCCCCTGGTTAATATGCGACTAAAAGCTTGGTGAGGTTACTGTACATCCAGAGAGCCAGGACCCGCAGTGACCTCTCTTCATTATTCATCCCCTGGAAAAAAACAGGAGCTGGAAACTCACTTCTGCCGCGGGAGACGAAAAAAGGTGGCCCTTTAACGCCGGTGCATGCTCCTCTGACCCCATATTAGAAGGAGAGCAGGAAAGTCAGGAAACGACGAATGATACATTTTTAAATCTTCCCGTGGGTCTTTTCTGGAGAGTCAGTGACGTGGCCTGCCTCAGGAGAGAACCTTCTTTTATAAAAGTAGAAGAAAGCGAACAGGTCTGAAAGAAAGGCGACCCTGATCAGAAATCACATTCACTCCAAATCACTGGTGTGTAAGTGCATGATATACACACGTACGAGCCGAGTGTGGATATTAGTGTGGATGGTTGTGTGGATGTTTCTGTGTTTTTGACCTCTGCTGCCTCTCTGCACATTTCATGCCAACATCAAAAAGAGATGCATCACAAAAAAGATGAGGGGGAAAAACAATCCCAGAGAAACACACTGAAGGGCCGGGTAAATGAAAGAGTAAATACCCGAGTGATATGAAAATTCAGCTGGGCTCTTTGGGAGGGAGGGAGGGAGGGAGAGAGAGAGAAAGAGATGGTAGAATGAAACAGACAGAGAGAAAGGGATGGACAGGAAAAAAAAAAAAAAAAAAAAAAAAAAAAAAAAAAAAAACACAGTGAGAGACTGACAGACACAGTGCAAAAGACAGAGAGGGGAGAAGAACGACAGACCAAGTGGGAGACAGAAATACAAAGAGACAGTGATGAGGACAGACAGACACAGAGATAGGATGACCGTCATAGAGGGAAAGAGAGTCAGAAAAGGACAGATAAACAGAGCAACAAAGAAAGAGAGAGGAAAATACAAATGCAGAGACAAATGGACTGAATGACAGAGACAGAGAGAGAGAGCAGTAAATAGAGTTTGAAAGACGAACAGATATAAAGAGCAAGAAAGAGAGAGACAGTGATAGAGAGAGTGTGTAAAAAAAAAAAAGAGAGATGAAGGGTGGATAGAGAGTTCGAGAAGACGGAGAGAGAGCTAAAGAAAGAGTTAGAAAAACAGAGTGACAGAGAGACAGGGATAATGAAAGACAGAGTATGATAGTGGTGGTGAGAGTGTGAGAGTGAGAGTGAAATAGTGTGTGTGTGTGTGTGTGTGTGTGTGTGAGAGTGAGATTTCTTGCTATGTGTCAGCACAGGGTATTCAGAGCCCATTGCTGCGCGTTGATTTCGGATGCAGATATCAAAGATGCCACAGACATGAATAGGGGGAATTGAGAACTTACCAGATGTTCTAATCCGGCTTTGATGTTCCCCACGTCCCTGCAACACAAGAACAAATTTCCTCCACTGTAAATAAAGCCGTGTCACTAATCGCTTTCCCCGGCACTCCCCGCCCCGACGGGATCGCCCATAATTGCTATTTATTAAGGGGCTATTTATTCATTTTCACTCGCTCGCCTTTTCATGACAGCAGCAGGTTTTGTTTTTTTTTTAAAAAAGGGAGCTCCTTTCTTCCTCTGCCAAAGTAACGAGTGGAAGAGAGGAACAAACAATCGCTCAGGTCTCGCGTGCGCGGGAATAATGACTGCTCTCTCTTGCTCGGTGTGTGTGTTTAATGTTTTAACATATTCTTGGGTGCATGGATGCATTAGTGTCTTATCTGCCCGTCTCTGTGGACTCTTTGATGCTTTTCAGCTGAGGAAATAGATTACATATTTACTCTAACACAGACTGGAACAACTTTATTGGCCCGGGTGTGGAGATGAGTTTACTTCCAACAACCTGCCTTCTATAGTCTGGGTCATTCCTGTTCAATATGAACAGAGCTGCTCTTGATGCTCAACACTTTAACGTGAGCTAGTAATGACAAATGGCTGTAAATGCTGTTGAAGTTAAAACAAACACAAATGTAACACTGATAAAAGAAAAGTCTGAACCCACTACAAGATATACAGTTCTCCATACTGGTGTTATGGTCATTTTTTTTTATTTTTTATTTTTTTTTTATCAAATGTGCATTGACTCCACAGGACCTAAGATGGTGCTGTGGTATCTGGCAACAAGGTGTGATCACACTCCAATTCACATCGCCAGCTCTGCTGTGGAGATCGTCGAGAGCACCAAGTTCCTTGGAGTTCACCTGGCAGAGGATCTCACCTGGTCCCTCAACACCAGCACCATAACCAGGAAAGCCCAGCAGCATCTCTACTTTCTGAGAAGGCTGAGGAAGGCACATCTCCCACCTCCCATCCTCACCACATTCTACACAGGAACCATCGAGAGCATCCCAAGCAGCTGCATCACCACCTGGTTTGGGAACTGCACCGTATTGGATCACAAGTTCCTGCAGAGTGTAGAACGGCTGAGAAGATCATCGGGGTGTCTCTCCCCACCATGACAGACATTTACACCACATGTTGCATCCGCAAAGCAACCAGCATTGTGTATGACCACACACACACACACACTCTTCACCCTCCTAACGTCTGGAAAAAGCTACCGAAGCATCCGGCCCTCGCATCCAGACTGTGCAACAGTTTCTTTCCGCAAGCTATCAGACTCCTGAACAACCAGAGTCTGGTCTGATACACACACACACACACACACAATCTTAAAATATTCAAAACAAAACAATCTGCGATGTTCTCATTTCTACCAAAAATGGACAATAATGCTGCTATAACACAATGTTTGTTTACATCTTTAACAAAATGGACAAAACTGCTGCTAAAAACACTATGTTTATGTTTACAAGAAATGGACATAACTGCACCTTACTGCTCCCACTACCAGTGGGCTATCTGCACT
>JAOVVF010000022.1:12356742-12375148 GCA_028565595.1 Duopalatinus emarginatus | reverse complement strand
GTGTATTTATTGTTAATCGTCTTGCGTCATTGCACATGCTTCAGCACACGTGCACTTTACGTTGTATTGTGTAGTTTCTTGTTCTGTGTAGCACCTTGGTCCTGAAGGAACGTTGTTTCGTTTCACTGTATACTGTACAACACTGTATATGGTTGAAATGACAATAAAAATTACTTGACTTGAAGATCTCAGCAATAGATCCTTCTGTGGATCTTCTGTGGGATCAGACCAAACAGACCAGCCTTCACATGTACATCAGTGATCCCTGGACACCCATGACCCTGCTGAGAGTTCACCGGTTGTCCCTCTTTGGACCACGTTTGGTAGGTATTAACTACTGAATACTGGGAACACTCAAAAAGACCTGCTGTTTTGGAGATGTTATGATTTGGTCACCTAGACATCTATTATATCCTTGCGCTTGCCCATTTTTCCTGCTTCCAACACATCAACTCAGAACACAGAACTGACTATTCACCTAATATATCTCGCCCCTTTGCAGGTGCGACTGTAATGAGATAATGTTATTTACTTTACCTGTCAGCAGTTTAAATGTTATAGATGATTGTTGAATTCTTCATTCTGATTGGTTGGAAGCTAATTTTGTTTCTATAACAGCCATTCTAAATAGAAATCAGGCTGCAAGGCTATAGCCGGTTTATGTCAAAGCCCTGATGATGCACTGTCAATTTATCATAAACAGATAAAAAACATTTATGGAAGGAGTCTCAGGAGTCTCAGCATTTTATATATGAGGCAAGTCTGAAGTAAAAGTAGATTTTACAAGCTGCGTTTGTGTCCATTCATTCGCACAAGAAAAATAGTGAAGACAAGAATGAAAGGATAAAAAAGGAAAATGGTGGGTGGTAGAAAAGGAATAAAACACTGTGGAAAATGCTGTTATTGGAAAACAATCAACATTTAGAAAATAACAAAGTTTTGTGCTAAGCCCCACCCTGAAGCACCACCCTGATGTTGATTGTTTTCTCATGACAGCGTGCCCCAGTGTGTTTTATTTCCCCGAGTAGATAAATTTGGAGCTGTACAGCTTTCTGGCTGCCCAAAAGAACGAAGTGTAGTAGATTTGAACTCACAACCTTCTGGATGTTAACTGCTCCTACAGAATTGCATACATGTCACAAAGTACACTTTTGAGTCTGTATATGAGTATTACAAAAACAACACATTCATATCATATTCTTCCTGACACTGCATTGTAGCGCTCAGAACAGAAGCCTTGCTAAATAACCTGGACTTGCTAGCGCTTATTAATCAGGCAAAAACCAACGAGTTATCATTATGACACTGTGAGCTTACACCAAACAGTATGATTCTGATTATTATTAATCATGCATGAATTAAGGTAATCAGTGCAGTAGAGGAAGAAGAGAAGGAGGAGGAGGAGGAGGAGGAAAGCATTCGGATTTAAAGAGCAAATTGGCAGTAAATAATAGATGCCGTTTTGGCACATTTCAAAATTGCAGCAGAGGAAGCACAAAGATCAAGAGAAAGCACAAACACACAAACACACACACACAGTCCCAATACTGGCAACAGTGTGTGCATGTGCATGGTGTAGAAAACAGAGATGAGAGAGGGGCTTATTGACAGAATAAAGCTTCTGATGTAGCCTGCAGCATCACAATGAAAATCTACACCATCTCTAAAATTACATTCAGTAATCAAGGCCACAAAAGCCAGAGTGAAACCCTGCTCGCTCACTCGCTTTCTCGCTCTCTCTCTCTCTCTCTCTTTCTCTTTCCACAGGAGAAAGCAAGGGAGATCCAAATCAATCTCTGCTTTTCTTCCTCTCTCCTACAACAGACTTCTGGCTATTAAATAGCTTCCTAATCACCGTGCTTGTAAAGGAGAGCAGAGAAAGGACCTCAAAATAAAACAAAGGGCAAGCAAAAGAAAAGGGGGAAGAGGAACTATGGAATCAGACACCCCAATGTAATCATCTATGTTTTACAAAATTCTGATTTGGTGGTTGCTTATAGTGGCTTTGACACTTCGACAAAAAAAAAAAATATATGAAGAAGTGTGTAATAAGAGGAAAGTTACCGGAATCAACAGGAAAAGTGTTGCCTGGGGGAACCTGCAGCAGGAAAACAGCTGTCTTTCACCATGCAAACTTCATCAAGACACTGAAGTTTGCACTGTATCATCTGTAACATTGTATTTTTTTTTTGTCTTATTAAATTTGCGCAAAAGAAATAAGGTAAAGGAAAGCCCTCATGGATATTATTTTATTATACAGAAGTTATACATGTTGCAAATAAAATGCCAGTGTGTGAATGTGCCCAAGTCAGAGTGTCTGATGTGAATGCAGCCTACAGCCACAAACAAATCCGACCAAGACAAAAAAAAAAAAAAAAAAAAAAGGAAGAACATTGGCAGGCCTTATTCCTATTATCAACTGTGCAGTTTGGATGAGTCTGTGGCCTCAGATTCTTGTTCTTGGCTGATAGATGTGGAACCTGATGTGACCTGTTGTTGTTGATCATCAGCCTCCAGGATGGGGAATTCTGGGATGCTTTTCAGCACAGCACAATTGTAAAAAGTGGGTATGTGAGTTGCTGTAGCCTTTCTCCATCTCAAACAAGTTTCACTAGATTTTTTTCTGCACAATTCTGTTTTAACTGTGGTGTGTTCAAATCCCAGAATATATACTACTAAAATACTTGAACCAGCCCATTTGGCACTGACAAGTGGCTGGCAATTGTATACTGAGGTATGAACAGTAAGTTACAATGTCACAGTCTTACAGTTAGCCACAGTATGATCAGACATTACCTCATTGCTGACTGTTTCCCCAAAACACACATTTAAATGCATTTCCAGTGTAGTCCAGTCCAGTCTTTTTGGGTCGGAGTCACAATTTAGTGATTTTCCTACTCAAACATTAAATAAAAGGTCTTATCTGTTCACCTCTTAACAGTGTACCTATATCAGGTGGATATCAAGAGTAAATCCTTTTTTTGCACTCTCATTATCTTCCTATATTTAGCCTGAGTGCATCCTTTCATCTTACATCATTCCTTCACCTATTGCTAGCATTCCCTCTTCACTGGTTCGTTTGTGCAACTTTATGTCCACACCTCTTTAATCTTTCCCTTCTGTCCCACGCTTGGTTTGTTCTGCCCCCCCCTTCCCCGTTTCACCCCACAGACCCACCTCTGTGCCGAAAGCAGCCCTAATTCAATTAGGCCCTTCAAACCAGATCAGGCCGCGGCTAAGAAGAAAAAGAGGAAGAGATTATTGGCAAATGAATAAGGATTTGTATTGAACCACCACACGGAGAGACAGAAAGTACATCTTCAGCTTTTCATTTTTCTCCTGCGTTCATTTTCCCTCCCCTTTTTGAACCATGGCTGTGTTTCCCGCAGGTCTGCAGGGAGAGCTGATCTTCTAGACCTCCTCTTTCTCTCCGTCCCTTGCTCTCCCTCCTCTCTTCCGTGCCGTTGACGTGGCCGCATCGATTTCTGAATTAGACTGCGATATTAAATAATTAATATACTTGCCGTGATTGATGTCTTGCATTAGGCCAATATTAGGTTATCAATCAAGCTCCACTTGGTTTAATGTAACAATATTGAAAATGTGTCAGGGGCCGTTCGGGCAATTTGTAGTTGAGGCAGAGCAGATAGTAATGTTGGTGTAACACAAGGCCAGCAAGCAGCAGGAGACCAGAGATACAGCGAGATCGGGGTGGGTGGGGGTGGAGGAGTTGTCATGAGCAAATGCATATTGCTTTAATGGGCAGTACCAGATGAACAGAGAGTCGTAACCTTGGACTGAGGCCGCTATAAATCCAGATCACTATGACCTCACGTAGTGCTTAAGTTGCTTCTATCGCTGCCCTGTGTAAGTGCTCGTCTCAGTTTTGATGATGTGACGGCGAAGGAGCACTACGGATATTTTTGACAGACTATATCCGATTACAAACCGAGTTGGTCAGGCGTACGTCAGGTTTGCTACAGCACATCGCTAAGCACATCTCTTCAGGTGAACAAAGGTTAAAAAGTAGTCTGAATAATAATAATTAAAAAAAAACATTAGTATGTTGTTTTGGTAAATCTATTATGTTTTGGTATATATGTGTTTTCCTAAAGGAGTGACATGAAAGAATATTATGCTTTAGTTTTGTCTGGTTTTAAATTCAGCCACAATGTCATCAGAAGAGAGACTAGTAAACACTTAAAATGTATAATCTGTCTTCAGCATTAGACAAAATATTTGTAATATTTTGTCTAATGCTGAACACAGAGTATACATTTTAAGGAATTTATATATATAAGAAATATATATAGAATAAGAAATTTTTTTAATGTGTGAATATTTGTATTGGATTTAACATCTGTAACAATGCAGTGACAGCACGTTTCAGCTAAAAAGTATATAAAAATGTTAAAAAGTGAAAAAAAATTTGTCGATTCAATGTTGGCTAGCAAACATAGGCAAGAAGTCAAGAGAGTGAAGAGTGGAAAAAAAAAAGTTCCTTGTCTCGTGGTTCCCGTAAGGAGGTCATTATTTATCCTTACTTAATTAAGTAAAAGAGGACAAACAAGTCAAAGTGTTAACAGAGCTCAATGCAATGCCAGGCTTTTGCTCGCTAGTCAATACGGGCAAATTGGAAATGTCTGGCTAATCTGTCAAGTGGACGAGGCTCAGACTGACAGACGAACTGGAGCCACTGCATGTGTGTGTGTGTGTGTGTGCATGCATGCTGCTGGTCACTTTGTCTGAAAGGTCTACTTCATGACCACCTCTGAAGGCTCCCCTCCCTTCTCTCCATTTTTCACTATAGGTAGCATGCAATTAATTAAAGCATGTGCAACACACGTTTCATCGAGTGCTCAAGTTTCAAATAATAGTGTTTGTTTTTCCTTCACTCTCGCCATCATTCTGCTCTTCTTCGATATGATCCCCCTACTTGACATGGCAGCGGTTGAATATCTTCAGATGGAAGGAGGAGTTCAAATGCAAAGGCATTCATTTAATTTCCACCAGAGAAAGAGAGGAGAGAGAAAGAGAGGAGAGAGAAAGAGAGAGAGAGAGAGAGAGAGGCCCATTTGCACAGAGCTCATCAGCAATGCATTAGAGCTTTGGTGTGCTTGAGTATTAACTCATTCAGTGCCCAGAGGATGAGCAAGCTGGCCTTACAAAACATAAGTCAGCTTTATACATTTATTTAGCACTTAGTGGGGAACAAATCAATCGTCACCACACAGTCCTCACAACAAATAATGTGTTTTGGGGATTCCGCATAACGGAAATGTTTCACACTGTATTCTGGAGTTCAAAACCTGAAGATTCCCAAAAGCCAGATAAGCAGCTTGAGCATGATCTCTGGGTGGGAGGGATTTAGCCAATCACGGTCATCTGCGGGCTCATGTATGCTAAAGCGGGCGGACAATTCTTTCGGACAAGCCTCATGTGTCTCAGAGGAATCATGTGTCAGCTGACACCCTCCCTGGTTGGTAGCTGTTATAGAGCTGGTGGGTAGGAATCGGCAGGTGACCAAATTTGTGACGTAAATAGAGGAGAAATGTGTCTTTACCTTTTTTTATTGGAAAACCTGAAACATTTCCTCTTTTTTAAACTTATGGTTAGGTGCAGACATGACATTAATTAGCTACAGTGATCATGATGTCAAACAAAAGTACAAAAGAAGCACTGAGACAACACATAAAAACACAGAGGAGTGTAATCCAGGCCGAGTCGGATCACAATTCGCGCTGTGTTAGTGAAACTCTACGCAGCGTCAACTCTACCATGGAAAATCAAGTTGTCAGCACAGGAAAGAGCCAATCACTTTTAAATTGCTCTCATGGCTCTAAATTTAACTGGCCTGATTGATTTTTACAGAAATTGTTTCATTTATTCATCAAATAGCAGGCACACACACACTCACAGCATGTTTCACTCGGCTACCTCGCACTGACGGATCCGGCAATCCATATTCGTTCACTTAATTCATATTTCAGTTGCTTTAGACAAGGTAAGCATGCAGCCGTGCGATTTCTACAGACTTTTGCTGGCACCTCACATTCATAATGTGAGCTCCCCTCAGTAATACAGCCTATACCGAAATAACAAACCGTTTCACAACACTGATTAAAGTCTCTTTTATATTAATGTTGGATTTCTGCACAGATTTAAAATTCTTAATCATGCTGACTTTGCATGTGTTTTTTTAAAACGATTAAAACAGGCAGTAATGGACTTTCCCCTCAACATAAAATTTCCCTTTTCCCCTTCCCAACACTGACAAGTAACACATACTTGATGCATACAGGTAAGACATTCCCAGAAAAAAAAGTCAATTTGGACACAAGGTTCAAACGGACTGTGTCTAGATTGACTGACAAATGGACAAATCGTTATTTTTGTATAATAACTATATTTGTATAAATATAATTTTGTATTTTTTTTTCATATACACTGCAGAATTATATAAAGCACATTTTGCTGATACTTGTACTTTCTCTGTTAACTGACTAAATGTATCATGCGGTTGTGTTAATTCTGGTGTTTATGTCTACTCCCGTTACTCCCCTTTAATGGACTGTTACTATAGATTTTTATATTGTTTTTTGACCTCTCTGAAGTTCTCTGCTTCTATAAGTGCCTTCTGCTGCTTAGCAGGCCACTATTACAATTAAAAATATGTTTCTAAAGCCTTTACCAGATAAACTGAATGTATAAAATATAAATCTCAGAAAGGAAAACTCCCCCCTCATTAAACATATTAAAATAAGTTTATACTGAAATATTTGCGACGGCAAATCTGTTTACAATTACAATAATAGATTTTGTTTTAAATGTACAAACTCTGCAATCTTGTCCGGTCAGGTTTTGCTGGTTGCAGTCACTCAGTTTCAAGAGGACAGGTGTGATTGTGATGATGGTATTAGCATGAAAGTTATAGCAGTACTCATAAGGAAATAAGTGAGCTGGACAGACTACAAAACTAAAGCGCTGCTGCATCATTATGCCTCTGATACGTCTTTCATGATGCTTACTATGTTAGTTTATGTAGTAACAGTGCCATAAATTTGTGCCATGTTGTTTGACGCCTAACAGTCATTTACTTTCTTGCATGAATTCACAGGGTGCTGTGGGATGTCCTAGACGCCACATCGCTGTCCTTTGTCACTCTACGTGGCCCATTCCTTGTTCCCGATGCTCATACCTGATTCCAACAACAGACAAGCCAAACTTGTGTAGACTGATCCTGCATTAGACCTGCAGACTAAAGTACTTAATTTTGTTACTTTCTCAACATCACACACAGTTTCACACTCTCTACACATTATCACATTCTGTTGACTGTGTCTTCTTTTCCCAACTCTCACTCTTCCATTGATGAAGAGAATATGGATAAACGGATATCAACATAGGTGAAGTGAGGAAAACGGGCAGGGTGGATGACGTGGCTGACTTTCATCTCTGTATCGTGTTCTTCACTACATTTGTGAATTGAAAGTGAAAGTGTAATCCTGAGCTGTCGCTTTTGACTACTCTGTCACACACACACACACACACACACACACACACACACACACACACACACACAAAGAAAAACGGTAAGGCTGCTGTCTGGTTAGAGTACAATAGCAGGTTGCTAATGCCTCTGTCTGGGTCAGTATGTTCTTAGTCAGATCCACACCCCCTGCTTTTTAAAACCAAGTTAAAATGAACAGACTGGACTTTTTAGCATAATCCCACTGCAGCCAAGAAAAACGTTGGTAAAAAAAACCTAGCAAAAGGCTTTGCAGGCTATAAGACAGTTGAGTATAGTCAATAAAAAGGGGCAGAGAGAGAAGGATGAAAAAGATATGATGTGGAATTGATGGCTGAGACGCCTCCCCTTCATGTCCAAGTCTGGACTTGGCCTTCTGTTTTCAGGCAGTTAACAGATTTAAGGGATGGTCCATGGTTTTGAGGACCGGTTCGAGATTAGACAAGAATGGACTGCTTCTAGAACTTCTGTACATTTGGTCAAAGAAACTGAATATAAACAGGTATAAAAGACTCCTGAGACACAATCTAACTATTAGAGTAAAGATAAGAGACAGAATCTATTAAAAAATGAAGTTTAAGATAAATGAATAACATTTCGAATGAAATGTATACAAATATACATTATAACAACCTTCTGTAGAGTCAGTTTCCAAATTTAATGTTCCTAAACAAATGAGATGTAGTTGCTGTATTTTCATATTTATTTCTAAGTGAACTAAACTCACTTTAGACTGCGCAACACTGCAAGGACAAACAATGAAAAAATCACAGTGCTGCTTGATTATTTTTATAGCTAACTACACAAATGATAACACACTAGAACAAGAGTGTCAATATAAACCTGTGGTTTGTTATACAGTCAGAACAACAGCCAGAGATTACCAAAAAAAAAAAACCCTTATGACTATATCTCAGAATAAACACTCCACTGTAGTAGAAATCCTAATAAATACATAAAATTTGCTGAACAATTCAATTAATTACATAAATAATGTACCAAAACAGGCCACCATCAGCTTGACTAATCCTACAATTCAGTAAAACACATCAAAGTGCCACAACAGTAGAAACCATGAGCTGGTGTTTAATGCAGAATATGGTAACTTGGACAATAATCTACCCTGCTACATGTAACGCAAATATCCTCCTCATAGGAATAATCTATACAGGTACAGATTTAACATGGCAATTTACCTGACTGAAAGGTGCAAGTTTTATACAAAGGCAGTGTTCAAAATGATGGTCAAAGTAAAGACAGGTGTGTTACGGTAGGTGTGTACTAGATGTGACACAGTGCCATACAATGTGTTTACCATACTGTTTCATTAAAGGCTTTATCATGGTTAAGGTCACCAAGTTTAAATGACTGATTTTATATTTTGGGACGAGTTCATTAAAATAAGACACCACCTACAAAATTGCATTTGTATACACAAACACATTTCCACTAACCAGTGAAGTAAACGGCAAGTTCATTTACACAGACCTCACCAAACCGAACTTGTTCTAACAAAATTCTTATCATTTGTTTAATCACTGGGAGTGTATGAAACATCTTGTCATTTATGGGATTAATTGGGATTTGCTCATCTCTCCGGGAGGCCAGAGCTGCAAATTGCACTTTTCCCAGAGCCTCTGAGGACAGAGCAAGAGAGAGGCACACTATTAGTCTCCATGGCAGGGAGAAATTTAATTTAGGGGACACAATTTAAAGAAAATTGACTCCTATTTAAAAGGGTGTGTTGGGGTGGGAGGGTTGGGGGAGGCGGAAAAATGGCTGCACGCCGGGACAAGAGAATAAAAAAAACGAGTGAGAAATCTATTTCCCTCCGGTTTCCTCAATGGCCCGATGTCTTTTCATCTCTGCCCGATTAGAACTTTGAGGAATAAAAAAAGGCTTTCCATTATTGAGTAAGAGACAATGTGGATCTCTTATATTGTGGGGGATTTTTTTTCCAGAAGGAAACTCCACAAATTGAAACACTTGTACACAAAGAATAAGGCTGTGCTACGGGAGAGGATAATCGCACATGGAGAACTTTTGGCTGCCGACACAGTTGTGGGCCAGAGTGTGGTGGGACAATGGTAGAGAGCGTGGCAGCTGTCATGGCGGAGTTTAAAAAGATGATCTTGGCACAGAATTAAAAAAAAAAAAAAAAAAAAAGCCAAGGGGGGAGGGAGGAGGGTAAGGGGCGAGAGCCAAAGAAAGCACTGATTCATTTGCAAATCGGGGCCCTGGTGCACGGGCTCCATTCTGAGCCAGGAGTTAACAAGGTAATCAGTTTCAGTCTCTAACCCTGCATTGCGCTGTGCACCTCTCTGCAGGGTCGAGGCGTGAATAAAGTGTACAATCACTCACACACACACACACACCTGAACGCAAGCATGAGCATTTGTTTACAATAAGGTCTCTCCACCTCCTGATATGCTCCAACTGTTACATAATAGAGTATGGAGTGAGAAGAATAACACTGTGTAAAAACCAGGGGAAAAGAGAGAGAGCAAGAGAGAGAGAGTGTGTGTAAGAGGGAGAGCACAGCTGTGTCCATTCTTCTCTCTGTGTTCCTGCCTGGCCCTGGGGCCCTTCTGGGAGGCCCCAGGAAAAAAAAATGCATAGTTCACAGTCTCCTCTTCTCGTTCTCTAAATCCTTGTTTCCGCTCCTGAGAAAACTGATCCAGTCATAATTATAAAGCAAACACAAACACACCTGAATCACACCACACAAAAGACTATAATCAAAATACAGCTTACATGTCTGAACGCAAAAATAAATCTGAACCATAATTCATCTATGGATTAACTATCCAAATACTATTCCAGATTTAAAAGTCGAAATGATTTCAATATCACTTTCAACTTCTCAAATAATACTTTCATCAGATGTCATTTGTGGCATAGTTCATTACATTATTTTAACTACTTTTATAATTGAATATAAAACATACTAATAATTCAGCTAAGGGTTTACAAAACATGTATGCCCTATGTAGTGGGCATACTAGTACAAAAACTTAGAATATTGTGCAAAAACAACAAGTAAATCCAGAAATTCAGTATCTCCAATTAAAATTTCGAGTGTTTAGTTCAGCGCACACAACCAGTCATGTAGAAGACTGCTGACTTGACAACTGTCCAAAAAACAATCACTGACGCGCTCCTCAACGAAGGCTAATCCACAGAGGGTCGCTGCTGCTGTATCGTAGCATATAAATGGAAAGTTGACTGGAACCTACCACTGTGTGGTAAGAAAAAGGTGAGAAAAATGAGAAAAGTCCATTCAAGTACTTGGGAGAACTTTACAAAGAGTGGACTGAGGTGTTTAACAATCTAGAGAAGACCATTAGATAGCACTAGAGTATATATAAACAGTTTAGTACAAAATGTAATACAGTGTTAAAGTAAAAAAAAAAAAAATTAAAAAAACAGTTTTAACAAAAAAAAAAAATCATTTAACAAAACCTCCTGAATTATTTTCTATATAATTATTGCATTTGGCTCCTGACAGAAGCAAAATGATAAATTCTGAAGTCTGTTTGGCTATAGTATCTGCTCAGATTCAAATATTTCACAGTTGCCTCACAGTCCAGATGGACAATGACCTGAAGCATACTTTGCAAGCAGCCCGAGCCCCTTTTTTAACACAAAGAAGTGGAATGCTCTGCAATGGCCTAGTCAATCACCTGTCCTGAATCCAACAGAGCATGCGTTTCGATTGCTGAAGGCGAGACTGAAGGCAAGACTCCCAAAGAACAAGCAGCAACTCAAGACGGCTGCAGTAAAGGCATGGCAAAGCATCACTAGGGAAGAAGAGGTGAGGTGGAGAAGACATGACCACCTAACGTCAGGCAAGAACAAGAGAATGAGGAGACAGAAAAAGAGTTGGCAGTGAGACCAGTAGCCTGGCTGCAAACGGAGAGAAAAGCTAAAGATCCACACATTTATCTCTACGAGATCTGAATCATTTGTGTTTCCACAATCCTCATGTGTGTTCTCATGAACCTTTGAATTTGGTCCATGTTGCTGGCCAGTGAGAAAGAGAGCTGGACTGATAGAAATTTGAATAATCAATATGACAGCCTTCTTGTTGCCATTTTGATTCGGAGTTGCTTCTGCACAGAGGTGTGTGTGAATGTGTGGTGTGTGTGTGGTGTGTGTGTGTGTGTGTGTGTGTGTGTGTGTAGTCATGGCCCTGTTTAACCTTAACTAGATTAGGGTGATTATCCAGGCTCTCAGCCGCCACTGTACAGACGGGATAAGTGTTCACAAAGCCCCCTCTGTGCAGCGATCGGCCAATCTGTGATTCTTATTCATATCTAAGCCAGCCGGCACTCTCCTTTCTCCCACTAACCGCCAAGCTAAGTGACAGAAAGTCCCTCTTTCTCTCAAGCCGAGGAGGAAGAAAGGAGAAAATTAATCCAATACGGCCTCGGGTGTTGTGTGGTGCTGTGTGGTTTCTTGCCCTGGGGTTTGCTTCGAGAGACCGTGTTTCTATAAATGTGTGTTTCAAGAAAAGAAAATAATTCAGAGAAAAATTCTACCAAATCTAGTCTAACAAATAAAGCAAAAGATGATCATTTAAAAAAAAAAGGCACTTCATTAGACTCGTCTCAAGTCAGTGTCTGCATCCACCACTGTTATTCTTAGTAAGGAGAAAAACAATACAATTAAAACTGAAGTCTGCAAAGTATTTAACTATAAAAAGTATCTTAAATCACCATTGCATGTTATATTCACTTTAAATAATGTGCATAGCAGAGTGGGTAGCGTGTTTATTATCCAGTATTCAGCAGCACAATGGAGAAAATCATGTACATACAGGTCAAGAGCATCAGTTAATGTTTACATTTCATGAGCCAGATAGATAAACATGTAGGTAGGTAGACAGACGGGTAGACAGACAGACGGGTAGACAGACAGAGGGTAGACAGACAGAGGGTAGACATGTAGGTAGGTAGGTAGACAGACAGATAAACATGTAGGTAGGTAGACAGACGGGTAGACCGAGGGGTAGACAGACAGACGGGTAGACAGACGGGTAGGTAGGTAGGTAGACAGATAGATAAACATGTAGGTAGGTAGGTAGGTAGACAGACAGACAAATAAATAGCTAACCATGTAGGTAGACAGACAGACAGACAAATAGATAAACATGTAGGTAGACAGACAGATATGTAGGTAGGCAGATAGGAAGAAAGTGAGGATAATGCATCAGCTTATCTTTGAAGTAGGACAATAATGAGGGACCATTGTTGGGGCTTACAGAGGGTGTGTTAATATCAGAAAGGTAAAACATGTGGAGCTGTCAGCCAATTGGTTCTTTAATGTATTCAAAACGTCTTTTACATTTCGCCACTGTTCTTTATCAATACACTATCGTCACATCACTTAAAGAATTGAGAGTCATGTAGAAGGAAAGCCTGTGATAGAGCTCCAAGCCCGTGTACACCTCTAGGCCATCAGTCAACTCTACTCAACTGCAATCCTGTTCTAATAACATAATACACCTCTGTGTAATATTTAATGGGTTTTCAGTATTGTAACAAGCTGTGGCAGGTCTGCCTGTGCTGATTTGACGCGAATGTCGGCGCATCCTCTGGCACGTCGCCTCATTGGGGTTATAACTCATGAATGTTGATACCACGCAGTCATTGCTCCTAATTTCATATCAGCTCAACACTAATTACACCCCTATAACAAGGTAATTATCCTGGACGGCGTGTTATGAAAGACCACACACGCTTGAATGTTTGCTGAGTTTCTCTTAAATTTGGTAAAGACAAAAATAAGCAACAGCTGTGCAAGTCATAGACTTTTTTCTGTCAAAATAGAAAACCTGGCAGAATGCTTCCTTGAGTTGCGAGTACTGCTGTTCAAGCTTTATACATTCTGCAGATTGTTGACATGGGATAGCGGCTTTGAAATAGTATAGTGTCCAAGCACAAGAATGCTTAGAACGAGAGCTGATTAGAAACCCCAAAATAATAGCACGCACAGAATACACGAGCGCCGCTTCAGCCCTTTTATCGTACACAACTCGGAGCGACAACGGCAGACGGATGAAGACTGATGAGGAGAACATTCGAACGGCAATGATAAACCGGCTTGAAAATTTGAAGAAAACAGTGGGTTTGTATGCTCACTACTGAGTGACAAACTCCAGAATTAAAGGGCCATGAGGAAGGATTTTATTTCGGTAGTGGTTCTTCACAAACTACTTACAAACAGAGAATCAGGGTCACTACACAGGATTTTGCCTTTTAGGACAAATCTTAAATGAATCACTTCTTAACCACTTGATACAATTCCAAATGTCGCAACCTGTCGTTTTTTACTGATAAAAACCTGCAACTACATCAACCTGCAAAAGACCAGCCAAGTAAGAAATAACACTTCAGACTGAAAATTATACACTTCTGAAGGTTGTAATGTACATCACATATATACATATACACACAATCAGCCATAACATTAACACCACCTGCCAAATCAGCTGTGATCTGTTGAGGCATGGACTCCACAAACCTTTGAAGGTGTTGTGTGCCAATAGCAACAGATCCTTATGTGGATTGTCTGTGGGATCAGACCGCATGGGCACATGGCCTTGGGGGCCTTTTAGTAGGTATTAACCAGTGCACAACAGGAACACCCCACAAGACCTGCTGTTTTGGAGATGCCTAACCATTCCAATTTGGATCGTGTCAAAGTCACTCAGATTCTTATGATGCTTACTCGTTTTTTTTCTGCTTCCAACCCATGAGATCTGAGCGTTGACTGTTTACTTGCACCCTAATATATTCCAGTATGCTAACCAAACCAATACAGAGCCACTATATTTTCCAATCCATTTCACACATAAATAATATACTGTAGTGAACTGTGTGTGGTAGGCTATATATTTTTTATATACTATGCTTTTTTTTTTTACTTCTTGGTAACGACACATGCCCAGAACTGACTATATACTGAGTATCACTTGCTATACCGTGCTCATAGAACACAAACTTCAAGCAACGCCAGTGACTTGAGCTTCCGATTTTGTTCGTAAATTAGCATAAATTAAAATTCTAGTTACTTTCTGCATTGTACAAATTGCTACAAATCACTGCAGGAGAGTTTTAATGGCCGTAGAGGACCAAAACCAGTCCTGCTGCTGAAAAAAGGATTAATGAAACAATTCCTCCATTTTTAATAAATTCAGCCACTCTTTAAAATCAGCCATAAAACAGCAAATGCCACAGTTTGTGAGTGTGTGTATTTATGGACAAGCACATTTCTATAATGCTCTTAAATCCAGACAGAGGCCTGTCATGTTAGGATCTCATAAGCGGCTCCTCCAGATCATTTTCCGCCCCCATATCACTCTCATTCCCTTTCCCCTCTCTTTTGCCTCCATAAAGCAGCCAGGCCTGAGAAATTACCATCGGCCACAGATCTGCTTCCACAGGTAGCCTAATGAAACGGTCGTAAAGTGGGTTGTGTGTAAGGTGGATGTTGATTATGTGTTTCCGGGGGTAAAAGAGGAGGGGTGTACCTGCAAAGCTAAGCAGGATGCTGAGACCCAGCCCGGATCTTAATTGGATTGGGGAGATTTTATGTGGCTTTGCCACAGCTCTGTCATCGTGCTCCAGGCCTGGCTGTATTTATAAGAGTGTGTGTATGCGTTTATGTGCGTGTGGACAGGTTCGCAAACTAATAATCCTGCACTCGAGTGTGCAAAATAAGAACTGCTCACATGACCAAAGAATTCTAAACATATTAATAAAAGTCAGTCATCGAATGCATTCTGCCCTAAAGCCTCAGACGTGTGTGTGTGTGTGTGTGTGTGTGTGTGTGTGTGTGTGTGTGTGTGTTGATTTAACTAGTCCTAACAGCTAAACAGATTACAGAGCACGGTAAATGGATTGTCACAGCTCTCTATGCCCCACTCGGAGTGTCTCTTCTGCGATTAGCACTGGCCAGACCTGAACCATAAAGAGACAGACAGACAGACAGACAGACAGACAGACAGACAGACAGACAGACACACACAGGCCAGGCCAGGCTTATAGAGACATGGCCATGCACCCAAACACTGTTTATCAAAAGCACTCGTCAGTAATCTGTTGTCCTTTACACCTCTGTCACAGATATGAAGGCAGAAGATGCACAAGTGAGATTATAAACTATACTCTGTGTGTGTGTGTGTGTGTGTGTGTGTGTGTGTGTGTGTGTGTGTGTGTGTGTGTGTGTTGTACGCTGTTACTGTAAAAATCAGGTCAATTAATGAGGAGTTACACATTTGGAGTGCAACGTCTATGAAATTCAGTTCCTGTTATCACTAAAGTTACAGCACTTAGGAATAACCTCATATTCTTTATTTCTTTAATCAGCCCAAAACGCAGCACCAAACACAAAACCATGACATCTTCTATCCTGAGAACTTGTGGTGGACTGTTACAAAGTGCCAACAATGACGACTCAAAAAATAAATCAAATCTCCTTCTGGAACCGACCTCAACTTCCACCTCACAGACTGCAATGCACTGCACTGTATTAAAAGTATTGAATTATTAAATACATTAAATGATGCCAAGTGTCTACACCATCCATGGCCCAGTGGTTAGGGAACCGGTCTCATTACATCGATCCAGGTTCGATCACTGCACAGGGCAAGACACGACTGAGGTGCCCTTGAGCAAGGCACCCAACTCCACCAACTGCTCCCTGGGTGTTGTGGTTTGGGGTTTCTCCCCCGCTCTGGACAAGTGTATTTATTACCCACCTAGTGTTCACTGGTGTGTGTGCGTGTTTCACTGCACGGAGGTCACATTCGGCCGCTTGCACACAGTAGGCAAATAGTTCACTTTCACTTGTAGTTCCGTCTGAATTGGATGTTAATACAAAAACGTGAAAAAGCGAGTGCATTAGTATAAAACTGTGATTTACCTCAGCAGCCTAAAATATTCAAGAAATCGAAATAGGGTGAAAAAAAGAAAGGAAAAAAGCGGTATTGAAACTACGTTAAACTAAATTCATCGATGAACATTTCTGTAAAACATCAAAGTTTAACGGTACATCTGTATTGTCGTTTCACAGATCTGTTTGTTAGGGGCAAAGTCACATGAGGGGAAAGTTCTAAACACACAACCCAGAGTGCTTGTTGCTGTTGCTTGTGCAGCTATAATACACTGAAGTGGCAGAAAAACACATGATAGCTCCATAATGACATGGGGTTTATTTAACTGACCTACCACATGACTCCCGGTACGTCTACAAACGTCTCTAACAGGTGAATACTGTGTGTCTCTTTTCTGATGAGTTACACCTGTTCAGGTCCTGCATTCATTCGGATTGGTTTGGCCTCCTCCAACAGGACAATGCACCACCACACACATTGTGGTTAGAGGAACAATCATCTGAGTTTGGGGTTTTGACATTCAGTCACCAGATCAGTCACCAGTCACCACCTCAGTCACCAGATCTCAATGTTATTGAACACATCTGGGATGCCACGTAACATACTGTAAAACACAGAAATCCTACACCTCGGAATACAGCAGAATTGTTGACCGTTCTGCAGGAAATGCAGTGTTCATTACGTACTAATTATTTCCACAAGCTTGTGCAGTCAATGCCCCATGGGGGAGCTACAAAACATTAGACTTTGTGTGCCAGTTTTTATGGCACTTCTGTGGTTATTTAAATTGTGTTTGACCACAAAATGACTCAAATATCTATAACAAAATACACTTAATACCAAATACACCGTCAATGATTTTACTCTTGTAAAGTCGTTCTGTCCAATATATAGCTCAAAGTCCTGTTTTTTATTTCTGGAAAATAGAAAGAGCATCCTAAATCCATCACACACTCGTACACAAACACAAACACACACATCCTCACAGGCACCTTCCTTCCTGCTGCACTTTGCTGTTAAGGAGAGCAGCTAATGAGCAGACGGGAACCAAACTGATGAGACCGACATGCACACGCACCACTGCTTCAGGACAAATCCGTGTCTGCCTGCAATGAGGCTCACTGCAGCACAGACCTTTCACCTTTCCTGAATCTGCCTACCCACAATCCTTTGCCTATGCCTGCTGATGGCTAGGGGAAAAGAAAACAGAAAAAAAAAAATAAAAAATCACATATTATACACTGGTCCAAGCTCTAAGGAGAAAACAGGAGAGAAGTATATCCGTAGAGCACCTGGCATGAGAAAGATGAAGAGTAACAGTGTGTCAGAGAGAATCTCTGCCTTACTCAGTCACTCCACAGAGCTGGACACTTTCTCTGGAGTTTGAGTGTCCACCCAGTTCCTGAAGGGACTCCGAAATCAGTTTGTATACGCTGTGTATGTTGCAACAAGTGAAAGAAAGTGCAGGACACTACTTCCTTTCTTTATCAGGAAGGAAAATCTAAGCACTGTCAACCAGACCATCACAACAAGTCTTATTAATCAGAGAAAAAAAAAGAAAACTGGCTCATGAATATAAAAAATTGTATTTGACAAAAACAAAAACATTTTTAAAAACGGTTAAACAAGAAAAAAAATTGTATTGTATTTTGTATTAAAGGATCAGGATCTATAAATAAATAATGCTGCGCTCAACTGAAGCCCTTAAAACATCTGACCTCTGATTTGTAAAACCTGCTCCCTTATCAGCAGTAAACAATGCAGCACCTCTCTCATATTACACGGATGCCGATACACTATATGGACTAAACTATCGGGACACCTACAAGACTTATTTAGAGCTCTTATTCCCTTATACCCATAAGCATTAGTATAGAGTTGGCTCCCGCTTTGCAGCTATAACAGCTGTGCACGGGGCAGCCGTGGCCTAGTGGTTAGGGAACCGGCCTCGTGACCGGAAGGTCGCGGGTTCGTCCCCA
>JAOVVF010000022.1:12332748-12344100 GCA_028565595.1 Duopalatinus emarginatus | reverse complement strand
GATGGCTTTTAATGGTGGAGTTTCATTTCTGTGCATAGCCTCTCTCTCAATCTCTCTCTCTCTCTCTCTCTCTCTCTAGTGCTGACAGCTAAATAAGTGGCAATTCAGCTTTGAACAGGCATCCATTTTCCTTACATTTCACCAAAAATGAACACATGGGCAGTGAAAACAGATACTACTCCGATTATATGACTCTTCACAAATCGAAAAGTTTAGAGTTACTATAAAGTTTCTATATACGCACATGACTACATAGGTTAGCAATAAGAACAGTCCGCGTTACACTGGATCTAACCGTGCCATAATCTTCTTCACAGTTCCTTTAGTAATAGAGAATACAGACCACACAGGAACAGTGGCGGAATGGTAACTAGTACAAGTCTGCTTTATGCGAGCAATCTATTCTTCATTACTCCGGTGATCAAGTGCGAGAAATCCTCGCAGCTTTTCAAGCACTCGTAAAGCCAATTTCCATGAACAAATAAAACAGAAATCAACAAAGACTCGGGCTGAAGAGAAAAATGTTCGTTGCAATGGTTCGATCCAATTCTGTTGATACATATTTAATGAAAAAAAAAGGGATTTTAATGTTCACCTATTGGATTACTGCTTCTAAAAATACCCAGTCAGAGCAGGATTGTGCTTTATTTTCTTTAAACGATGACAATTACATTTGGTCAAAGTGTTAAGTGTTGCTGTTATAGCAGAATCTGATTACTTTCCAATAACAGTGGGTCCTAAAGTGTTCATCTTAAACGCCAGGGATTTTTTTTATTAATTAAAAAAATGAGTCACCTGTTTAATCCATTTACAGTTATACATTTAACATTGTAAAATGTCTAGGAAACAAGTTCGTTCTGTTATCACTTGTTATAGCAGCTATAAACAGCTGTTCCCGCACCAGCCTGGTTTCATCTCCCTCATGAAGTTTCTCGGACGTGATCTTGTTGGTTTGTACACAGCTGCACTGACAGGCATGAAATTTATTATTACAATTAAAACTATTTGCCAGATTTTACGCTTCATTTGAGGCTTATATATGTATTATCCAAGTAATACAATCGGCTTTCCTTTGTTTGTATTTGTATTTTCTTCTTAGACGTGTCATTTTTGACTATTTTCCAACAATAATACAGGGGAAAGCTGAGTCTCGAGGTTAGGAAACCGGTCGGTGGCTGGAAAGTTGCTGGTTTGATCCACTTTACTGGCAAGACAAGACTGAAAAGCCCTTGAGCAAGGCACCCAACACCCAACTGTTCCCAATGTGTGAGAATAAGAGCTGCCTCCTGCTCTGTGCAAGTGTGTTTATCTATTGTGTGTGTTTCACTGCACATACCGGTTAAATGAGGAGGTTAAAGCCTTCTGTGTGCAAAGCGAAGGTTGTAACCTTCTCTTTTACTTTCAGAAATACATAGGACTGCCATAAAAACTGGTACAAACTGTAACATAAATAAATAAATAAAGTGGCAGCTGGTGGTGGCTCCATAATGGTATGGGGTTTGTTTAGCTGGAATGGGTTTAGAGATGCCAAATTGCAGTTAGAGGAACACTTATCTGAGTTTGGGGTTTTGCCATTCACCCCCAAGTCACCAGATCTTAAAGTTATCAAACACATCTGCATTGTGCAACTGTCAATCCTTCTACA
Source organism: Duopalatinus emarginatus (assembly GCA_028565595.1). Taxonomy (NCBI): domain Eukaryota; kingdom Metazoa; phylum Chordata; class Actinopteri; order Siluriformes; family Pimelodidae; genus Duopalatinus; species Duopalatinus emarginatus. The sequence goes on along the minus strand of JAOVVF010000022.1, from coordinate 12,342,455 downwards.
TTTACATGTCGATTGACTCATATGCCTTTTTTTTATTGAGATGGGGGAGGAGGCTGCTTTTATATCAGCTGTACACTGCTGTATATCTGCAATGTTATAAATACTACAAAACCTCACATGACTAAAGCTGAATGTTTTATTATCAATTTCATGAATTTCAAGCAGCCTTAGGGCAGCATGTCCTACGATGATTCACATTTGCAATCACATTTAACACTCTTCCTAGCCTATGTACTTCTGAGTTACAGTTCCGTCACCTTCATGATGATGAAGAAAGCTGTTGGACTTTAGGTTTACCTGACAGAAGTCTAGCATGCGCTCAGGCGAAAGCCTGGAACAGCACAGGCGTTCATCACCAGGTCAAAACGGTGACGCCGGCAGAAACCTGCTGATTCGGCACTGTTGCTTCATCGGTTCCTCCACCCATCACGCGTGCTGCGTGCAGCTGGCAGCTCATATATTTCCCCGGCTTCGTTCGAAATCAGCCACAAGTTTCGCCACGAGCTTGACAAGACAGGAAATAAAAAAAGACTCGCCAATATCAAGAGCGGGGGGGAAAGTGTTTCATTATTTCCAGCGGGTGTCATGATTTCAGTCAAGAAGCACATAATCCAGATTTCTCTTTTATTAGTGTTTCCTCTCACTCTCTCTTTTTTTGTTACACCTAAATATTACACTGGTAACTGGAACCATATTGGTGCTGTCAGAACAGCGGAGGGAGAGACAAGTGCACCGTTGGATTTAATTACGATACAATTTGCTCCAGTACTGTTGGGGGAGATGATGGTGTCTCTCATACACGCTCTGACACATGGCTCTGCTTACAGCCGAGCATCAGCAACTTCTACAACAGAGAAAGGGTTCTTTCGCAATGGGGTTCAAAGTGCTCCCCGGTACTAAATTCTGACTTGACTTATCCTTTACTCAAAAACTTGGTGCATTTTGATTTGCCCCCTTTTTCTAGCTGTAGTAAAATCTACTCAGATCATTGACAGAAGTCTGGGCCTGTTCGAGAGAAGTGGATAACTGTGATTGCTCAGTCGTGGGCATGCGATCAGTCTTGTCAAATCAGAATGATCTGGAAGGATAATCTCCTCACTGTGAGACTATTAGCATTAATTAAAGCAAGAAATAGCCAAAAGCTTGCAAATCCAAATACTTGAGGCGAATGACCTTTACAAGGGTCAGTGGGGTGTTCCCACGCAACAGATACCCAGGTCCACGCCAGACCTCGGGTCATTTCTGTCTGTGAGCGCCGGATCTCTTTCCTCCTTTCACAGCGACCACGCTTGGGTCTGCCAATTAGAAATAATTAGGCAGTCATTGCGCTGGCAAGTCCTTTTAAGTGCATATATAACGATGCAACGCTGCTGATTAGCCGGCGTCGAGCGAGCGCGGGGGGGCCCGGATGGCCGGCGGAATAATTACGCCAGTGATCACAAAGCTGCAACGCTCCTCTGTACTTCACCTTAATGCGTTTCAAACCTCCACTTCATTACCGCTCGTAATTAATCCGCCATTAATTGCAGGAAGGGCCCAGTTTACCTCGCTTCGTTTCTAATTATCATCTTATAAATAGTTATGGTTCTAATTAATGTGTTCATTAGGCAGGATATTTTTTCTCAAAGCGGCGCTCAGAGCCAAAAGGTTCGGCATGCTCTTCTCTCAGAAGCCCGAGCAGCCAGAAGGTGAGGCCGCTCTGCTAGCGCTAGTGCTTTCATTTTGCTACATTCAACCTCCTAATTGGCATTTAAAACCCAATTTTCAGAAAGACTTCAAGAAGAGCTGAAATTAGGATAGAAGCGAGACGAGGAGAAATCCATTTTCGATTCGGATAGTAAATGTTTATAAAGGGTCGTGTGACCAAATTGCTTTAAATGGGATGAAAAACAGGCAAAGCGGGTTTTATTCCCAGACCTCACTGGACGCTTACATGACCCAGAAAATATCATGTAAAAATCTTCTCAAATGTGTCTCTTCACTTATGATGATCATTGACCCTGTGGAGACACAACTATAGGGGAAATCTAGCATAATGAGGAATTCTGGCACATTCCTCCAAAGCAAGGGAGGTCAAGGTAAAATAAATAAATAAATAAATAAATAAATAAATAAATAAAAACACTGGCCTTATTTATATTTCCTCTGAATCACTGTCCGGTGACTAATGAGCGACTACAGGGGCAACAAGCCTGCTTCCTGAATAAAGATCATTACGCTGACCTTTGACCAGTCGGCTGCCTGATTTGCACTGATGTTTTTCCAGTCTCCTTTTAGTTCGCTGCTCTTTTAATGCAAAAGATGCACAGTGGCAAATCGTGTTCACCTGGCCTCGGGGTATCCGTGTTTACAAATTATAATATTTATTCATTCCATATTTATGCGTTTGGTGAACAAAAGATCCTTCATCCCAGTGTGACTGACATGGGGTCCGAGATACGAGGAAGGGTAATCGAAGCGCAAAATGTCTCTTTGAGTCTGGCACAGAGAAAAAAAAACAAACAAACAAAAAAAAAAAAACACAGGAATCTGAGTAATGAATTAATCTGTGCTCGGCTCGCACAGAGGAGGATGGATGTGCATCTGATAAAGAGTGTGTGTGCATGTGTGTTTGCAGTCTGAATAATATATCTTGTGTTTCTGTAATATATCCAATTTGTGTAATATAGTTCTGTTCACTAGTTCTATTGTACAGCAATATGATTGTAAAATGTATTTTAAATTACCTAATGTATCTTATTTTCATCCCAATTATTATATCCCCCGGCCAGTGTAAACAATACCGGGATATGAAAACAGAGAGAGTCGAAACATCCTGGCTTGCTTGCTCAAGGCAGATGGGAGCACAAATTACATTTATGTTTATTCATTACATTATTGGCTGATGATTTTATCCTTAAGCGGCTAAAAGTGAGGCGAGCAGCTAAGGGTTAACGACTTGCTGGAGTGGTGGAAGAGACTTATCCGGTGATCCACGGCTTTCCAGAGAAAACATCAGGTAAAGGGAACGTGACGGCATCTATAATTACCTTTTATTGTTTCCTATTTACAGAGCCCGTGCTAGTGCACCATCCTACTGAACATTATAATAAAAATTAGATTTTTCAAATTCATAACAGGAACTGTGCCGAGCGAGTTTCACGTTTCGGAAAATCATTTTCAGCGTTGCAAAAAATGGAAAATGGGTCATTATGGGATGAATGCAACAAATATATTTATATACGTAGGGCTGTGTGTAGGGTTGGAGTCACTGTTTGAGTGAACTCGATGTGAGGCAGAGCAGCTATCTCTCCCTCACCCAGGGGAGCGGACTTGTAGCTGGATGTGTCGGGAGGAGAGAAAGCGTGGAGGAGAGTGGAGGAGGGTGCACGTGGGCCAGAGGGGCTTCTTTTGGCAGGCGGAGGGAGCTGCGCTGGCGGCTAGCCGGGGATAAAAGGCCTCTGCCGTGTCACTCACTTACTCTCCTCTTTGGTAAATAAAGGTTTCTGACAACAAAGGCCAGCAGCGTTTGTCTAGCCTCTAGTGAGGGGGGATATAAATAAAAAAAGACACCAGCGTACACTCTGGATGGAAGGACGGAATAAAGGAAGACTAAGAGAAGCGATGGAGGAACCAAAAAAAAAAAAAAAGCAAAAGCAAAAGGAAAGCGTGGCCTCTCAGATCTGGGCTAGTGTAAGCATGTTGATTTTGATTAAATAAAGAACACACGCCCTGCCAAAAGCAAGTGAGGCTTCAGCCTGAATCAACAATTTACAAGTCAGTCATGTTGGCGTGCGTAAGGAGAGGGATGGAGTCCTATCTGGAGAGGAGATTATGGGTTAGAAGAGGTCCTGACCTCCATTGCAATCCCCAAAAGTGCATCTGTGGAAAAATCTGCGGTACTGACGAGAGAAAATAGCTACAGGGCGGGGTTATAGGAAAATAATCAATGTGAGGGCTGTGTGATGCAGCCTGGCATGAAGCTGACTTGCTACTACCACCCTGAGGTTTATTATTTTCCAATAACACCGCGAAGTGTTTTAGTCGTATTACACCACAGGAATTTGCCAACACTAACCATTCGTTGTTTATTAAAGAATGGCATGTACTTTTTGTCTGTTTGTTGTTACAGCTAATGAAGTGAAACAGCTGCGTAAAAAGTTAATTCTTGGCACCAAAGTCATAACAGCTACAGTTGTTACACAGTCGTCCCTTCCCTGCCTCGTTTATTTCCTCTCTTTTTTTTTTAAAGAAATACAATAAAACCTGTCACTGGAGACTCCTTCCACAAATTCCCACAGAATAATCCACCATATTAACAATCACTCCTCTTTCAAAATCTGTCTGTTTGGCATGTTCACCATACACCATAGTCCCTGTGCAAGATGTTACTACTGACATGATAATCAAAGCATTAATATAGCCCATGGTGTGCTGCCCAGAAATCTTCTGATCAATCAGAAACCCATGTACAGGCTGCAGTTTTTATAGGACATTTAGGCTCCTACAGGGCTCCTACTGAGAAAATGATATTTACACTCGCAGGTCAGGGTCTTAATGTCACCTCACAGAACTAAAAAACAATGCTCTACAATATTATATGTAGCCTTAAATGTACAGTGCTACAAAAGTGTGTGATGACAGTTATCAATGTGTATTCTTAACATTTTAGTATGTAAATAAATAAAATAAATACAAATATAATTCGATTTTAAATAAATAAAATTATTAAAATATTAATAAAATCTAAATAAACATCTAAATAAATAAGTAAATAAACAAACAAACACAAGTAGGTAGATGGGTAGGTAGGTAGATAGATAGAAAGAAAATATAATAAATAAATAAATAACCGGAAGGTCACGGGTTCGATCCCCACCCAGGGCAAGACACGACTGAGGTGGCCTTGAGCGAGGCACCTAACCCTAACTGCTCCCCAGGCGCCGTGGTTTGGGGCTGCCCCCCTCTCTGGGCAAGTGTGTTCACTGTCCCCTAGTGTTCACTGGTGTGTGTGTTTTACTGCACAGATGGGTTAAATGTGGAGGTAACATTCCCTCTGTGTACAAACACAGTAAGGCAAAATAGTTATAAAAAAACAAAAAAAACAAAAAAAAAAAAAACCCTTAACTGTCATGATTCCGTCCTGATGTCTCACTCAATTTCCTTCCAGACTTATTTGTCCATCCCTCTTAATGTCTTCCCAATCTTCCTGTACCATGATGTTGCTCTAATGAATGAGCAGCAGTTTAATCCTGTCTTGCTAAAGAACACCTGATTTGTGTGCTACATCTGTAATCTGGACCTCTCAGTCTCAGAGAGGAAGCAGTCTTGTCACCTCCCATTGCTCTACTCCAACAAGCACAGTGGGTACTGAAATACTGATCATTTTCAGCTGGTTGTCTTTTAAACAGACTGTTGTTTGCTATCCAAGGTCAAGCAACCTCTTAACCTCAAAGTCCCGAATCGTTTTAGAGCGGCGGCTAAACAGTTAACCAGTCTGTTGCTTAAAAAAAATAATAAAAAACCTTATTGAGTGCTTCTCAACTTGCAAAGTTTCATTCCAAAGAGTACAGTGACAGGCGAGAAATCTTTTCCCAATATCCGCCTTTTTTTCTCCTAAAACCATAAGCGTATAAAGCATGATTGGATAAAATTTATCTGTATTTGCTATGATAAAGAGGTTGAAGACCCTCTGCACACAGACGTATTGAGCAATTGCTTCTTTGCAGTGGCATCCACGCCGCACGAACTGCCTGCTTTGATCAAAGGGAATAAACATTAATGTCTAATGGGTTATCAGCTACTCGAGCTACTCTCGTCTGTCATGCGTGTCGGGGAGGAAAAGACTGCAAGTCTCTACGGGCGTCCCTTCTGTTCATCTCATTTTCCGATATGAGCAGGAGGGAAGAAAAAAAAAAAAAAAAAAAAAAAACCTACAGCCCATAATAGGGCATTATTCTAATTTCGGGTTTTTATTTATTTATTATTTACACATAAAAGAAAGCAATATTTGCTCCCAAACTGCCCTAATCTTCTCACCAGCAGTAGCTCCGCACCGCAGTTATTATTCTTCTTATTCGTCTGAATAATCTGCACTCTGTGTACCCCCCTCCCCATCTCTCTTTCTCTCATATTTTAGATCTCACATGGCGCTTGCTCATATCCTGTCACTATATCAATCATAGTGAGCTGTCCACTCAATCCGTCCCTGATTTATCAGGGTGCTCCGTCCCAGACTCCATAAGTCGACCCAAACGGTTTTAAACGTGACAGTGACGGATAGGTGCCTGGACCGGGGCAACCTGTTCCACTAAGCTTAGCTCACAAACATCCAGTCGCACCTTCCCAACTTCTGCTGCAGTCCACATTCACACCAGGATGCAACATTAGTTATGATTTTTCATAACTAATGATACAGTTTGTGCACCCATTCGTGCAGTGAAACACACACTAGTCAACACTAGGGGGCAGTGAACACATTTGCCCAGAGTGGGGCCGCAGCCTGAACCATGAAGCCCAGAGAGCAGTTGGGAGATCCTTGTCTTGTCCATTGTGGGGATCTGGTCATGAGGCTGGTTTCTGAAGCACAAGCCCACAGCTGCCCCAACAGTACTGAATAGTAGTGGTATTTGTTTTATTCCATACAAGACTGAGAGAAAAAGCTATAATATTTAACATGTAAAACATGCAAGCCATTTTGCATCGACATACATTAATTAGAGAATCATTAGACAAAATGAGTCTTCAAATGATAACTTTATAAATGCATAAACAAGCACCAGTCATTTGAAGTACAAGGTGTCTGAGAAATGCATTGCCACTTTTCTGCCTATTTCTCATTCTTCAAAACGTGAAGTCATCAATCTGATTATTACAACAATGCATGCTGCTGTACTAAATTACATAAAGGACAGGTTTGATCAGAAAGGGAATTTTCTTCTTACCAAGTTTGACATATTTGCTGTCTGAGAAATGTTTATTTTACCACAAACTCTGTAGTGTATACTGGTAGAAGAGACAGAATGACTCAAAACATTTACTGATATTTAACTGCAGACATGTTTGGCTTTACAAGCAACTTTATATGCTTATCTTATACAATTATAACAAAATTAACATCCCCGGTCTAGTCTAACCTCTGTTCCATATATCAATAGTTGTTCATCGTTATCTTTTGACTGAATGGGCTGTTGCCACTGTGGATCAACCGTCTCCAACTTGCCCTACGATTGTGTAGGATGTCTTTGTATGCCATGTCTGTATGCAATGTCCTTTCACCCTTTACCCTGAACATCTTTGGGATGCACTGGTGCACCAATTTCATACCAGGCCTTCATGCTGAACATCAGTATCTAAAATCTAGTGCTCTTGTGAGTGAACGAACACAAATCCGCATAGCTGTGCACCACAATCTGGTGGAAAGCTCTCCCATTAGAGAGGAGCTTATTATAACAACAAAAAAAAAGGGTGATTCGATTCCATAATAATGCCCATGGTTTGGGAATTGGATATTCAATTGTCAAAGGTATATATACACTTTTGGTCAAGAAAAAAAAAAAAAAAAAAAACCAAGTACAACCGGATAATACTTGGTCCGCAACAGAGTATAAAGTACACAAGCCTGAGGAAATACTCTGTATGCATTAAACACTGTACTTCCTGCAGAATGGTCCACAATCCCGCTGTATTGTAAGGTGTAGGGTTTGTGTGTTCCACAGCATGTTACATGGCATCCCAGATGTGTCCGATAACTATGAGATCATGGGACTTACATGTATGAGTGTTCCTCGCACCATAATTTGGGGGGTGCCAGCGCATTATACTGTTGGAAGAAGCCAAACCCATCAAAATAAAAGCAGGAACACGAAGACGTTTGTAGATGTACCAGGCGTCCCATGGAATGCCAGCTTAATAAACCATATACCATTATATACCACCACATACCACCACCATATATATTTTGCATAGGTTTGTCAGTACTGGTTTTTCTGGCACCGCAGTGTACGTATATGTACTGACAGTATACATGCGCTATGAGGCAGCACATTTTACATTGCACTTCAATTAGTCAACAATCTAGTTTGCAAAATACTAAATATTCACCACTTTGCCAGTTCACAGGTCACCTAGATAACGTCTTAGTTTGCAAAGCAAATGCGTCCTTCACGTCCTTTCCCCTTCAGCGCACAGCCTTTTCTTCTGGGTGTATTTTATTTGCATTTGGTCTAATGGTTGGCTGCTTTAGCTGAAAAAAAGCCACAGAGTACTTTTCAGGTGTCTTAACAGTAAATACTAGACATGGAATTACACTGCTTTGCTAAAAGCATTTTGCTAAAAGACACCAGATTGTCCACCTCACCCAAAGCGTCTTTCAGAAATAGACTCCTCCCTCTTCTTACGTAACAAAACGACTGTGGTTTAGGAAATTACATGACTTCAATTCAAGACTATGTAACCGCCGTCTCAGGAATGTCAGGACTACATGTTTACCTGAGAGCAACCTGGTACTGTTCCACCCCAAGGCTCCACCTCCTGAAGACTGAACAATGGTACGTTTGAAGTGATGGATATACGTTTGTGTATGCAAAAATATCAGAATACAGGTCATCACTTCTGTTTTATAAAAATCATTTCCATAAACTTGACACTGAGCAGCGTACTGATGTCTAAAGATTTGGGAGCTTGCCTTTTATTAGCTGCAGTGCAACTTCTTGGCTGAAAGGCTGCATCTGGTGCAGCCGGAAAATTGTATAAAATTGTTTTTTAACCCATTAAGTTAATTTGATTAACACCAATTTGATCGCCTACCTCAAAAATCGAAGTGCTTCACTGTGCACCTGCTCGTGATTAAATCTTTTCTCCTGTGTGAGAGAAATCTCGGTCACTTATACACACACAAAAGCTACACCATTACCTCCTAAACATTTTAACCACCAAATTCTATTCAACCTCTTTACCTACATTTGTAATGGTAATGAAATCGTTTGCTTTCTAACACCAGAACAGTCTCTATTGCTGCACAAGTGTGTGCGCGTGCGAGTGTGCAAGATGAAGTGGAATGCGACCATTTCAATAAACAGTGAAAAGATAATTGTTTTAATTGCATTAATTAATCAGCCTAAGTGCCCCCTTTGTCTTCTTCGCTCTGAAGGGCCACAAGGACAGGCAAAGGCGCTCTGACCCGAGGGTGCTTGGGCCTGTGCTTAATTAATGAAATAATCATAACGTACACTAATAACTGCTGTATTTATTGAGAGCGAGCATGTGCGGAGGACCGGCAGCTGGCGAGAAAAGCAAGTGACTCAGAAAACAGACGGTCTTTAATGACAGGCTGTCACAAGCTAATTAGTTGAGCCGTCATTCTGCCCAAGTATAAATGAGAGAGACTTGAGGGGGAAGTAAGCTTTTACATGGGGTGCAGCCTGCCTCTTTTTTTTTTTTTAGATTTTTAAATTAAAAACTCGCAGATCCTCTGTTTTTTTTCACACCGAAATAAAACTCTCATTTTTGGCCTAACAAAAATGTGTCCTGACATCTCCTGCCATCTTTGAAAGTGAGAGAAGGACAAATAAAACATTGCAATTTTTTTTTGACTGCATGGTTGTGCTTTTATGGACAGGTTACACCTTGTTTTGTTTTTTTTAAGCTGTCATATATACACAGATTTAGACGTTTGGATTCATACTGGGGATTCTGATTGTTCAAAAAGTATTGATTAATGCCTCATT
>JAOVVF010000022.1:12307107-12319555 GCA_028565595.1 Duopalatinus emarginatus | reverse complement strand
ATGTGTGTGTGTGTGTGTGTGTGTGTGTGTGTGCACGTAAAATTACTCTTTATTATGAGTAAATTAAGCAGTCGTATTTAGGGTGATTTAGGATTTATTTAGGGTGACTGCTGTTTTAGACGTTTTAGACTAAAACAATGTCCATTGCCCAGATATATATCTAAAACCATTCTACACTCTAAAAAAATAAAAGAAGAAAAGATGGCTCCACAAGGAACCTCTGGTATTTCTTTTAGGAACCATCATTGCTTGAAAAGTCCTGGAGGCTCCTTTTTAAGGGTTGCACTGGTGAAATCCATGAACCCCTAAAATCTACCTTCCGGGCCTTTTTGTCTGTTTTTAGAGTGTAGCTGTATTCTAGCAGTGGAGTTAATGTGTATTTCCTCCCCTCTCTCCCCCACGTGTGCGTCCGTAGGATAGTCATTGCAACGTGCCACCCTTCTCCTTTCAGGTGCAGGCGCAGCTGCAGCTGGACAGCGCAGTGGCCCACGCGCACCATCACCTGCACTCTCACCTGGCGGCGCATGCGCCTTACATGATGTTCCCCGCGCCACCGTTCGGCTTGCCCTTGGCCACACTGGCGGCGGAGTCTGCCTCGGCGGCGTCGGTAGTGGCCGCAGCCGCCGCCGCCAAGAACAGCAACAAAAACTCGAGCATCGCGGACCTGAGACTGAAGGCCAAAAAGCACGCGGCCGCGCTCGGACTGTGACACGTGCGCACATTTCCCGCATAATACCAGGACATTATTTATACTCGCTCATGAAGGACACTGCAGAATTAAAGGCTTATTTATGACATGAACAACACAAACTGTGAAATCCGACTGAAGCCTGGGTCACGGACGCAGGTTACAACCAGGACGAACAGGAAACCTTTGTCCAATCCAAACCTAGCTCCGATGTATGTGATATAACGCAGCTGGGACGCTGAGTGAACACTTTCTGCGTAGTTTTGCTCTTTTAATATCTACATTATTAGGTATCTCTGAGGAAAAAAAAGAAATAGTTAAAAAAAGAGGCTGGCCTCGTTTTATCTTGTGAAATAAGGACACTTATGGACGATGCGCAAGGACTATAACAAGAAAACACACACAGACACACACACAGACACGCACACACACATTAAAACTTATTTCTTCTAACGTGCCATCACGTGAGCATGGTGTCACGGTGTGTTGTGACGTCAGCGCACTCACGTGAAATTAATACCCACTTCTGCCGGTGAACTCGGACACCTTGAACGCTCACCTGAACAATTTCTTTTGGGTTCTCGAGCCAGTGGACGTCTGGGAAACTTTAAAAAAAAGACAAAAGAAAAACTATCACACATTTTAAACATATTTTACTTATTATTATTATTATTATTATTATTATTATTATTATTATTATTATTATTATTACTGAGTGTATGGTGAATTTAATCACATATCAGGTCTTTATCCAATACAGAGTGTCCACATTTTTTGCAGCTTTTACACTGAGGTCCAAGTATTAATGTACAGATTGAGATCTTTTACTGGGCACATCCACAGTGACCCATGCGGTACGGAAACATGTACAATATGTCCAAATGGAAAGCTATTTTTGCTTATTTTGTGCTTCATGAAGACATTGTGGGAACACATTTGAGCTGTTTTTTTTTTGTTTTGTTTTTTTTGCATTCACACCGTGTTTAAAGTCATGTGGATCTCTATGTAATGTTGGTGTTTTTTTATATAAAGTGAACGTACCTCGACTGCAGGCTCGGATCTCCTGGATTATTCCTGAAATAGCCTACCTTTCAACATTTTTTTATAAAAAAAAACAAGGGGGAAAAAATATAATTTCGTCATTACTGTGAAACGTGAACTCACCTGACCACAGTGTTTTCAATTCATAATAAATCCACCAAACTTTTGTACAACATCCGTGTTACTGTTCTGTCAATGGGTTATTATTATTATTATTATTATTATTATTATTATTATTATTATTATTATTATTATTATACAAATAGTATCAGTGCATTTAAATAATTACTGTATAATTGTTTAAATGATAACTGTTTAATGAGGTTATAGGATTTTAATGACTCTTTATTGATTACCAGACCCCAGCACTAATTATAAATGAGTTTATTATTAATTGCTGAGAGTTTTTTTATTCAGATCTTTGAACGAGTTTGGAGTTCTTCCAATCAGTGCTCTGCAGGGACAGCCCTGAGGAATGGGCCAACATTTACACACTAAAACCGGTTTTATTTATAACTATACATACAACTATATTTATAATAATTTCACATAACCCTGTGATACCTTCTGGAAAAGGGAAATGTGCTCAGTGGGAGAACAGAGACAGACGTAGTCCCAATGTAAATAATTACCAGTCTATTAGTGGGAGGAAATAACACCGCAATGCTCGATTAAATCGGATGATGTTATTGACTCTTTCTGTCCGGTGTTAGGACACATTTAGTTACTTTTTAACCTCTAACACATGGCGCTGGTCCCGACCTTTCTAACCAGTACCACTGTTTAAACCGGATTATTATTGTATTTTTATTTAATGTAATTTAGGGACATTTTAAACAATAAGTTTATTATATTTTTACTCGAACTTAAAAAACGTCTAAAACTTTAACACGGGGTTTAAAAGACAAAAGAGCGAACTATATTCTTCTTCTTCTTATTATTATTATTAGCAATAATAATAATAATAATAATAATAATAATAATAACAGCAATAATAATAATAATAATAATAATAATAATAATAATAATAATAATAATAATAATAATAATAATGCCAGGTTATTTTCTATTTACTTTTCCCGATTTTCCTGATTCCACGCAAAATCTAAAAATAACCTGAAAACATTGCCATCAATTTCAAATGCTGTGCTGTGTTGTTTCTTTCTTTGTTTATTGTCTTTTGTATTATTTTTGGTTCATATCTGGGCTCATCAATAGTCTATAAGTTTTCTGCTCTATTTCGGACCCTGATCCCATTAGTAGGCCTGTGCTTTAATACACAACGATGGTTTAAGCTATTAATTAATAGCGCTCAGAGGAATAAAGGGCGTGTGTGTATCAGGTTCAGACGCCACTGATATTGAATTATTGATCCGCGTCGGTTCTGTTAGAGGAGACGGACCTGGCAATGCGAACAATGGAGGCCAGTGCTTTTCCTCAAACCTGACCAACTCACTCACACTGCACTTTTTAGCACATTCTACATCCAACTCCGTGCTCACCCTGATTTTTTTTTCCACGAGTAAAAATTCACGAGGACAATTCCTTTCATTCGATTTTAGAGCTGTACTTTATACATTATACAAAGTCATATACATTTAAGTTTCACCTTTATTTATTTATTTATTTGTTTATTTTATTAAGCATATTTTTGTATGTAAAGTTTTTTTTATTATTTTAGTTGTATTATTTTAAATGTTTGAACATTCATAGTCTTGTAGTATAGTGAAACTAATTGTTCTGGTTGCAGTTTGTACAATAGAAAGAAAGAAAAAACAGAAAAGAAAGAAGGAAAAAGGAAAAAAAGAAAATAAAAGAAAAAATGACCATATGCAGCCTGCAAACCCAAGCATTTAATTTGGCTACTGAACTAAACAGCCCATGAGACCACCAGACCATAAAAACACCATGTCTCCTTTTCATTCCCTGCCCACTAAAGGATAATTAGTGCCTCAAAGTACTGGTTTGTAGACACTCTAATGGACTTAAACTTGACTTCTGGATAGCTGTTAACATGAGGCAGTGGACAGTGAAGTGCTTCTCTCTCTCTCTCTCTCTCTCTCTCTCTCTCTCTCTCTCTCTATCTATCTCTCTCTCTCTTTCTGTCTCTCTCTCTTTCCCAGCAGAAACTGCACTTTAGTCACTATGTGGAAAACCCACAGTGCCCTACATAGGCCCTACTAAGGAACAGGCAGAATGATAGAATGACACAAGAGAAGGAGCCATGACTTATGCATGAACAAGGTAAAATGGATATTTAAGTTTTGAAACAATGTCATATCAGTGACATGAGTGTGCTAACACATGGTAATCTGTCTGTCCCCGCTCCAAAATCAAGCAGGTTCACTATATACCTATATACATAGTATATATACTATATGTGCTCTGTGGGCTACTTATGACAAAAATATAGTGGCAAAAATGGCTGTACACAAACTAACATAAAATAAAATAATAATAAATAAATATAATAATTAGTAAAATTAAAAAAATGTTATGGATTGTCCTGTTAGATATGGAATTCACTGTAATTTTACAGTGTCTTTTTGACTAATAATAACAATGCTAATAAAATATGCAAAGCATTATTTTTTAGTTTTTAAGAATTTCAGATTTAGGACTAGACATGATTCCCATGATATAATAAACCGCACTGTGATATAACCTCTCACAATAATGATAAGCTGTCATATCAGCCACCCATTTTTACCAGACGCCAGGAGCCACACACTCCCCCTTCCTTTCCTCCATCTGCCCTCTGTCTGTTGTTTCCCCACTTCTACACCCTCCCTTCTCTTCCAGTCTGACTTTTCTGCAACTCAGCAATGTGAACTGCCAGAGTGACGAGGTTCATGAAGCTTTACACCGCCCTTAGCCAGAAACGATAGTGCAGGACTATTTGAACCTCTTAAGACTCAGAGGATTTGCCCTTAGGACGGCGATAACGAAATGACCATAGTGCCGTAATTCACTTCCGAGCCATTCGTCTCATCTTGTGAACTGTCTGTGGTCCATATTGGGTCTTCATGGTCTGTTGCTAAATTTACCACCATAATATTTGGCCGGGAGTTAGTGCTGATTTATTTGCCATAAAAAAAGAAAACACTTGGACACTCAAGTGGGCACTTGGCTTGCAGTCTCGCTCTGGGAGATCACTTCCACCCAAAACTTGTAGCCACTTTAATAATCTTACATTGGTGTACTTTTTTAAATAAATGTTTTAGATTGCAATTCTTTTAAGATTATATATTTTTTTTATCCTGTACACAATGATCCCAATAAAATAATGCCCGGATTCTTCTGCAGGTCATATTATGTGATGTAGATCCTCTGACCACAGACCTGTGATTAATGAAAATGACTATGTTCTTCTTATGTCATCACTGGGTTAGAAAACAGGGTTGCATAAACACAAGCATTTTTCAAAATGAGACATTATGCACTCAAGACCACCAATCTTAACTCATGACGCAATGTTTCCTCTTTAGATATTACGATAGCAAATGTTTCTTCAAAATCGTCAAAGACAGATAAAGAGTGGATGTCATATAACTTTTGAATGAGACCCTGGATCCATCCTGACATATCAGGAGACAAGAGAGAGAGAGAGAGAGAGAGGAAGAAGTCGAAGAAGAAGGAAGCATGAACTCTCTAAAGGTTTGCCTTTGTTTTATATTAAGTGCGCTGAAAAAGAAAAGTGCACACACCATCGGACAGAAGACAACAGACATCATGGGGCTGGAGAGATAAAAGGGCAACTTCAAAAGCATGAAAGGCAGACGGAGTGAGAAAGAGACAGGCCAAAATCCTTGCTCAAATAGCACTCCCTCAGCCAATTAGGCAGCCATTACACTTGAGCCCTTTGCCCATGTAGTTAGAGAGCCTTTTAGAAACCATTGGGACCACTTTGGGTTGCACTGGCAATAACCCTGTTGCCATTTACTCCATAGTGCCATTTGCTGATACAGGTGTCATTAAAACTCGATGAAAACAACAACATTAACTTAATTGAGATTTTAGGACTCCTGGGAAATAGGGCGAGTTATATCGTTCAGTTCAGGGGAAAATTATACGTAAAACGCAGTCAGCTGAAATGAAAGAAATGGTTGTTTAACATCCTGTTTAAATGGTCTGGGCTGATCAGCAATAGCTTTATGGACTTGCTGGGTTATTGTTGTAATTCCGTTGCAGCTGGCACTGCGATGTGGAGATAATAACTAAGTTGGCTTGAGAGGAAGACGATATAAAATTATATATTCGAGCTCTCGCTTTCTCCCTCACAGAATTTGGTGTTGGGAGAAATGTGTTTTTTTCAACTCAATTTTCACCTATTTTGGTAATTCGCCCATTTCTTTTTTAGATCATTTCAGCACCAGTTGGAAAGGGTGATGACTAACGCACTCCTCATTCCAGACACATTAAGCCAACTACCATATCTTTTCAAAGTTGCTCATGTTATGTCACATAAACATTGTTATCACACCCAAAGGAAAGTGCTAATGACCATTTTCATGCTGTCACTTTAATTGACAAGGAAGAGAGTACTGCTCTCTTTCCCATTCAAAGAACATGGTCAATTTTAGTCTGCTTGCTGCATGCTATGTGATGTTGGGGTTTGGTTTGGTTATGGCGAATTAAAAGTTAAACATGGATTTGATTATTGCGAGTTAAAAGCAGCTGAATTTCTGATACACAAAGCAATCCAAAAGAAATCTAATTTACAGGCAAGTCGGAGTGATGTGGATGTGTTACAAATACACTAGCCAACACACATCTGGATTCAGTAACTGTTGACCAAAAATGTTGTGGCCTTTTCTAACACCATGGTAGCAAATGTAACCAAAAAACAGACAGTATGTGCAGACAGTATGTGCATATTCTGTGGATTATAGGTAATCCTATCCTTACTTTGACATATGTGTTAACTTTAGTTAGCAAGCTAATGTCATTTTGTGTTATTAGAAGATTTGCGAACAGTATTAGTCAGATAAGTGTATTAATACAGCATCGCACTGTCTATGCTGACGCACTGATTGGAGTTTAACCAAAAAATTATGTTAATTTTTGATTACCATCCTGTCACTGCCAGAGACAAGTAGTGGAAGTTCAATTAGCAACACATATAACCCTTCAGAATCCAAACTGTGCACTTAAAAGAACAGTCCAGGTTACACTGCTAAGTTGTATAGTATATCCAGTTAGCTTAGCATTTATCATTACTGTAGCACTTCAATATTTTAAAAAGTAAAAAAGCCTGACAATTAAGGGCATATGTATCTAAACAATTTAATTACAATACAATTATAGTTTGAAAATGGCTTCATGAATGTATCGTATATCGTATTTATCTCACAATCTATCCAGTTTACCTGTCTATAACAAATACACAACTTGTACGGCACAAAGTGAACACCTGAGGGGTTAAAGTCTAGGATTTCATCTTTCGATGAGTGTGATCAGCATGTTTGGCATACAAGAAAAAGCTTACATACAGACGGTAAAATATGATGGTGGATCATTGATGGTTTGGGGCTTTGTGGCTGATGTACAAGGAGTTCTTGTGAAGCTTGTTGGCATCATGGATTTCACTAAATACCAAAATAGTTTAGCCTTAAACCTGGTTTACTGTGCCAGGAGGTAAGAACTCTGCCAGGGGTTAAAACTCGGCCATAGGAAGATCTTTTAGTAAGACATTATCAAAGTGGGATTTACATATACAGCGCAAAAGTTTGGTTATGAGAATAGCCCCAAAGAATGAATCTGACACAGTGAGTAGATTATACTGTAAAAGATGCATGGTGCCTTAAGACATGGCTTTATATTCCAGTGATTGTATTCAGATGTATTTATTGATTCCAGTCCTCCTACTCCTAGCGGTATTGACAGGTGCATTACTATGGAAATCCTGGCCACAGTGTAGTCCTGGATGGCTTGATTAATGCCTAAATGACACACTCTCTTGCAGGTTATAAGATTATAGGATCCACACACTATAAAATGCATAACAGCAGGAGACAACGTCAAAATTGATAGGCAGTGTGGGTTTAGTTGGGTGTCGGTGTGTATCAGTGTATGAATCTAATGCAATGCATGTAAATTTATGTCATGAGGCCTAAAGAGGATTGACAAAGAAGATTGGGAAATGCATCTCAGGCCAATGTCAGGGGTAAGCAGGCGTTTAAAGAGAGAGGATTTAACAAAGGTCTTACTGCGCTATTGGATTACCGACTTGGCTCGAGGATCTGGCGACATTTAATTAAATAGCTGTGCATTAGCGTCAAATGTGGGCATAAAGCTTTAGCAATGAGTTGGTGTGTGTATGTGTGGAAACAGAGACAGACTGGGATATTTTATTCATTTTATTCTTAAATCGGTATCTGGTATGTTAGCCAACTTTATATTCAGTGATCTCTTTCTTATTGACAGCACCTCATAGAGACTATGGTTCCTTTCACTACTGTAATCTTTGATTGATAATCATAATAATTAAATAAGAGAAGAGGAGAAAAAAGGGCAAAACCAAATTACATGTTTAAGATAAAGGCAAAGGAAGGATCATACAGAAATGGCCAAAGCTGCTAATAAGACCAAGGTTGACCAAAGTCTTCACAGAAGGCAGCTGATTGCTGGAGGTTTCCATAAGGTGGTAGTTGGTAAGAACCTGCAAAAGCCAAGGGCTGAGCAATAGTTCAGTAATCCCAATAAACCAATCCAGCAATAAATCAACTCTGACCCAAAAGACAACTTAATTGGTTAAGACCTGGACGCTGATATTGAGTAAAATCAGAAAAGTGTCTGGCAAAGCATCAGCCGACATCAACAGCCAACACAACTCCTCAGGCCTGCATCACTTCAAATCCACTAATACTGGAATTACCTACTACATCTTTAAGAATTAACGGTATGTTGTATGTTGTGGTTGTGGTATGTTCTAGGAATATAAGTTAGGTAAAACCTGAAATATCACCAAACCATCACCACCTGCTATCAAAATAGCTTCAGTACATCTTGGCAAAGATTCTGCTAATCTCTAGAGCTGAATTACAGGGACAAAATGTCAATATTCCAAAATACTGTCCCTATATTCCATCTGATGATAGTCGAAAGTACTGTCTAATATGTCAGTCCAAATTCTACCATAGGTCAAAGAGAGATCAGGTGACTGCCTAAGTCACAACATTATTTTTATACTCATCAAACAATATCTGAATCCTTGGGGGCTATAGGCAATATCATATCCTTACTTGTTCTAATGCACATAGCACCACATGTGCAAAAGACTTTAAGGTGAAAGTAACAGAAGCACAGGTAGCCAAGTTCACTGACAAGTTATGATCTCTAGAAATAAGGTTTGTGTTCTACCCACCATGCAAAGCAATGGAAAAAGAGCTGCTGCAGATCATAAACCTTGTTCACACCCAACTCTACTATCATAAGTGTGGCTAAAATGGTCTTAATTATCATAAAAACATCTTTTGTTGTTGAAGATCTGATTTGGATCCACATGTGGGTAGTGCTCACCAATGGTCTTCCAAAGAGGAGTGAAATCACCAACGCACCATAAACCCAACCACTAATTCAAATACAATGAACAATAGCATAAAATGACCTTTAGTTTGTTATATAGAGACTACACCATGGGCATTGAATGGGTCGGTTGGAAATATTACATGTCCCTATTTTCAAATCAATACAGTGATGACTGAAACCGAGAGTCAGAGACGCTGTTCAGGTAGCACTTGAAATAAGTGCCATAGGTGGTTTCATGGAGACATAAACACAGATGTTACATGAATGTTGTAAATATACTGTACATTTTTAGTGAGCTATTCTCTATCTATATTATCTATATTGAGCTAATAATGGTATAATCAATAATGTTAGCTAAAATCGCATGAACTAGCTTACATCTTTGTGTTTACTAGATTCATGGTATTTCTGAAAAGAATAGTGGAAATAAAAGTAACCCAAAGTTCATACAATATAGCATAGATGATAAACATTACATACCATAGCACATGATACAAATTATAGTCGTCCAATAGCGTAATCTATACAAAAAATTAGTAAAGATTCGACATTTGATCTTGATTTGTAATGTTTATAGCAACATATCATTTATATGTGGAACATGGTCAGACTAAATACAATAAAAGCTAGTAGGTTTCTTTTAATCTCATGGCAAGCTTTCGTTTTATAAGAAGCCCTTTTATCTTTCTTTATTTATCAGCACTGTTAGCATTTTTGAGTCAAGCATATCTTGCTGGCAGTATAGTCCTCCTACACTGCAGCGCTTTACTGTCAATGATAACTCAAGTGTGAAACATCTGGGATCAGATTTCTCAACACTTGCCCTCAAGCAAAACCAAGTCTCCACTGATCTTAGAACAGTACTTGAGATCAGCTTCTCCAGCACCATCCAGGTCTACGAGTTCCTCAAGTCAATGACAGTGGAATGTGAGTGTCCAGAAAGCTGATGGAAGACAAGCATGATAAGGTGAGAGGAGATAGAGAGGAGCGTAGGAGTCGCACTGTCGTGGGATGAGGTATCGAGGACATGAGAGGGGAGGTACGAGAGCACCAGAAAGAGACCACTTTGTCGCATTGGAGAAGTTCTGAGTGGCAAAGGCCCTTATCTTAATGACTACATGGGGTCTTTTAAAAAAGGTCACCCTGAGGACACACCATCCCACATGTTTGACTGACAGGTGAACACGGTTATTAAGTAATGGAAAAGAAACTGACTGGGACGCATCAACCTGAGGGCTGTAAGGTGTCGTTTTCTAAGCAGAACGGAATCTAATTCTTCTAAATGGACTGTCACAGTTATGATACTGAAAGCGGCTACATCAATTACACATTCAGTTTTATATGAAAAATCTTGGCTAAACATTGTTGCTCTGTCTAGGGTACAGTTTATCTGGAAATCATTTAATACATTGTAGTTGGTCAGTCAATCGATCTCTTATCTGCTTTGTCTGTCAGGGTCATGGTTTGTCTGATGCCCACCTGGAATCATTGTGCACAAGGCAGGAACACCCTGGAGCAGGGCCATCACTGTAACCCTGATAAACAACTCCAGCCACAAACCAACTCTGACCAAAGGACAGCTAAATTGGCTGAGACCTGAACACTCTGGCTTCTACTCATGGAAATCAGAAATAACATTTACATTTACATTTACGGCATTTGGCAGACGCTCTTATTCAGAGCGACTTACAAGGTAACTGGTATTAAAGGTAGGCCAACGTTGTGTTAGGAGTCTTGCCCAAGGACCCTTATTGGTGTAGCACAGACTGGCTGCCCAGATTAGGAATCGGACCCAGGTCTCTCACATGGGAGCCAATGATATTCCCACTGTACCACACCAACCATGTGGGTTGGACACAAAAATGTCCAGGATACTATCATGGCAACACTACTCCTTAGACCTGTACCACACTGAGTCCATCAATAGTGGAATTACTTACTGCATCTTTGAGAGATTTAGTGATTACCAGCTGGTAGAGGAAGACTAGAAATGCTGACTGCATAAAGATTAAGCAAACATGACAGCACAAGGAAACAAGTTAGGTAAAACAGTGCCGACTGTCATAAAAGCTTTGGTGCATCTTGGCAAAGATTATACTAGTCTCTGGAACTGTACTAGAGGTACAGAATATGCACAGTCCCTATAATAGCCTTAGTGGTTGATGATCATAGTCAACAATTAGGAGCAATAATTAAAACAAAATTGGTTGCTTCTAATTGTCAGATCTCTGTTATATTGTTATAGCATTGATGTAGTATCTTTAACGAAGAGCATGAGAATGGCCAACCTAAGCATACAGAGCAATATCAACTAGTGTAATAATTAAAAATGAGTGCAAGAGGCTGTGAACTGCACTTTGACTCATCTTAGTGTTCAGTGCTCGCAGAACTGAAGTGCTCAGTTCAATGTTCTACACACATAAATACGGTTGTATGCATGAAATTCAATGCACCTTGTGCTTATTTTAATGACCCCTCTCACTGCTTTTCAGTTATGAATATGAGGAAAACAAGCACAGTATCAGATACCCAGTGCATTCCTAATAATAATGATACAGTTTCATACTGCAACTGTATTAGGTATCTTACTAAATATAGATATTAAATATTAAATTAATATGTCACTGATCAGGAGATAAAGTACAGTTTGAGTTTTACAGTTTCATGGTTCCAAATTTTCATGTTTTTTTGTACATTAGAAAGATTCAGGTTATTTTTTTATGCACTAATACAGAAACCACTCATACTAATGATATTAAGAGTCTTCAAGTTATTGTCTAATCAATTCACTTAATTGGTCCAGACTGTCCTACTCATCATTTTTTTTAAACATTTTTTATCTATTTCTTAATAGAAATAAGATAATGGTAGTAAGTGACATTCACCCCGTAATGCCTATAAAAATAATTTTATTTTAATACGACGCTATATTCAACAGCTGTTTCTACACCGCCATTTAATTTATGATAATTTGTTAAATATTAATGTGTACCATCGTCTTAATATGAAGAATCTATTTGCCTGAGTTATTTAAATTTTCGCTGAGAAATTGATTCTGCGCCTGCAGACCTGAAATCTCTATAATTTTTGGCGGAGGGAAGAGACAGAGAGATGAGACAGAGCGATGGAGGTGGAGAGGGAGACAGAACGAGAGAAAGAGAGAGAAAGAGAGAGAGAGAGAGGGGGTGA
>JAOVVF010000022.1:12292893-12307007 GCA_028565595.1 Duopalatinus emarginatus | reverse complement strand
AGAAAGAGAGAGAAAGAGAGAGAGAGAGAGGGGGTGAAGGAACAAAAGAGGTAGCATGCGGGGGGGTGGCGGTGGGGGGGGGGGCGGAAGTGTGATTCCCCCTGTAAAAGTTTATCCCTCTGGCACCATTATATAAGCATACATATGGGACAGTCAGAATGGAAGACGACACTTTAAATGACATTATTATAAAATGCAATACTCCTGGAATGATCCCTTATTGAATTAGGCCCCATGATCCAAGATGAATTTCCCACTTACCTAATCCATCAAGGGGGGAATATTAAAAGATAGGCCTCAACTAGCATTAGAATCTCTCTCAGTCTTTACTTTCATTATTTTGAATTAGGGTGCTGCTAGGGGAGAGCCTCTTAATGAGAATTACTATGATTCAGTGGCCCCGGCCTGGCTTCTGACAAGTAAAATATTAACTCCTCCGTCACAGCTGTCTGAATTAAAATACTTGGGAGCAGCGGACGCGTTAAATTAAATTGGCCTTTTATGTTCCTTACACGGCTGACCCCCTGTGGGGCTGGAGTGCCAAGGACTGTCACCGTCAACGTACATGGAACATCGGGAAGGAAGTCAGCTAGAAAGAGTGGGCACTGCCACTGGGAGACGCAGAGCTATCAGGTTTTTACCTGTTCACTGGGAATTCTCTCTTTCTCCGTAGGAGTAGACAGCATCCCTCATTCCATCTAGTCCATCTAGTAACTACTATATACTGTACTGGATATTTGAAAAAACAGCCTTAGGCACTATTACCACTGCTAATGATTGATCAATTAGTAGCAATCAATTAATATAATGAAAATGAGTATATGCAGTAGCTTTCCGTTGTCCACGATGACGTCTGGGCAAAAAAAACATTATTTTTAAAGGTACAACTGGAATAAAAGAAGATGTCCCAAGTTAGCAAAAAGTCCTTGCTCAACCTGCACTCACTCTTAACTTCCTATTAAACTCTCTTTCTTTGCTGTCTTTTTTGCATTATGTATTGGCGCTCCCCAGCACCATGGAATATTCAGTTAGGTTACTGAGAGACAGGCCTTTACCCTGTTCCATGCCCTCATGTTTTAAACAAGTGCTGCATGGTCAACATTTGAAAGCACTAGTTAGAACACAGATGATCCTGTAATCAGGTCTTAATAAATGGAGAGTGAGTCAAATTTACATCCACCCCTGACAAAACCAGAAAAAAAGACCCTTTTTGTACAAGATCTTGGTGAAGGCAGAAGGAGAGGCCAAGACGCATTGTTCTAGCTTGGGCGGCTGACTTCCGGGCCCAACTCTCCTGTACTCGCGCCAATCCGCCCGCTCGCCCTGAACTCTGGGGTCAGGCTGCCAGGCTTTCGGAAAAGTGGGAGAGCGCTCTCTCCCTACGCCTGTGTCCCTAGCAGCGCTTTCCCTCCGACCGCATTGCCGGAGGACCCCAGAGTCCTTGCGCTCCGTTTGAGCTCTTTAGAAACAATCGATTTGCAGAGAGGGCGAGAAAGAGAAAAGGGAGAGAAAGAAGAGGGAAAAAAACATGCACACAGCTGTGACCTTGGAGTCTGGAAATGTTACACTTTAAATCGTTGAATTTTTCAAAAATAATAACATGCCCCAGGACATGTCATCTCTCCTCCGCAAAAAAAAAAAAATGACAGGAATACATGAATGAAAAGAACAGCTAAAGATATAACAAGTGCAATGAAGCTGTATGTAAAAGCAGTTATGTAGGCTTGGAGGTCTTGTTTTCAATTTGAGATATTCTGATCGGCAATAATACACTTCACAGAGGTCGGTGCTCTCGGCTGCTCTGTGCACTCAACCAAGCCAAACTCGGAGACATCTTCAACCTTGCACTGGAAGAGAACGCCCTGAGCATCTGTTCCCTACCTCGCTCTCCATTTTCACACTGGCCCTAGTAAATCACTTAAACAAAATCCCACATGGCCATGTTGGAAAGAACATTCACACAAGCAGTTTCCTACAAGAAAGATGTGGGATGATTACATGATTAGCGTAGCATCACTGTAGCCCTGGGCATTCATCTATATACCACCAACACTCTCCAAGAGAGGGGGAAGAAATCAATGTTTGACCTGAGGCAAATTATTCATACGTTTAATTGGATATTTATGCAATTTCCATTTGCCTTCTGACCTGATGATGTTTTATAAATTATATCTTAGAAGCCATTACGTTAATTGGTAGCACACCTCTAATTGTGACAACTGAAATAATGACTCTTAGTTACTGCTAGTTCGTTCCTGTACAGTAAGTGCCAGTGTGGCTATATAGGTTCACTTGATACAACTCGGCCATGGTCTTCAAACAGGTGATGTCTTGATGGCTTGCAGAAAACATTGAACTGCCACTTACATGCACACTCACTCACACAATGGAGCTACAATGAGCTAAATCCATACAGACACAAGGAGAACATGCATAGCCCTTTACAGGCAGCATCGTGGGATCAAACTCAAGTTCAATTTTCTGGAGCTCTACCACCATTCCAACACCCATGTCCACTTGTTTGTATTTCTAATACTGGCATTTATATAGAGGTCTAACCAGGCACTTGGCTGCACTTCATGTACCAGCACATCAGTCATGACCTAACGATTTCCTAAATGCATGCTCATTGGTTCATTATCTAAGCGAATGGCAAACCAAGCCCAATTACCACTCAATATCAGAAAGCCAACAAGGCTATTTGTCGATTATGGGTGAATATCAGAATCAATAGCTCTTACTCATGCATTCAATCTGCTGATTTCAGGCAGTCACTGGTTCGATTAATCCTTGTATATTATCCCGACTCGCTTAAACCAACATTAATCAGTCCACTATGTCTGCCAATAAACCCAGTGGCTGTGATCACATGGCCATTAGTCTGAGGAAAGCTTCAATAATCTGGATCTATCCACTATATCTTTTGTGAGAAACCTGTGGCTACTTTTGCTTGTTCATGCTTGAATTTTGCCAATGCAAAATCAATAGGTTTTGTCCACTTGTTGAATGCTCCGTTTGTACTGATAAAAAGTTGTTATTTTTGTAACCTCCATTCTGCGATAGTGAACTTCTTTCATCCTGGATGTTTGGCTGTAATTTTGGCCCAAGTGTCTCTCAAGAGACCTCAGAGATCAGTTTGAGGACCATGTAGCAGTGCTTTTCCTCTGACAGCAGGTTTCAAAATGACAAAATCCATCCTCATGTATTGATCAGTTATTCCTCCATCTCTAGGCTGGTCACCCCCTGGTCTCCTCCCCTCTGCCTTGACTCTCTATTGATCCTGTGCCGTGATTGGTCGAGTGGTAATTTGAGACAGGCATTGATGGATGGCCACCAACTGTTTTTCTTTCGTCTTGTCCTCCTCTCCCGGGGTGATGAAGTCATACTGCAAGTGACACTGCCAGACTGGGACCAATTGGAGGAGCAGTAACCTTTAAAGCCAATAGAAGATGTCTGTTCAGAGAGGGCTTGCCTTGTCCTTCACAGATGCCCCTTAGGCATTGGCTGAATGGCTCTCATAAATACACTTCCACAGTATGACTAGTTGAAGCTGTGCTGCTCATACTGTGACTCCACAGATCCTTCTAGCAAAGCTGAATTGAGGTTACTGACTAAAGCACACAAGGTCAGTTCTAATAATGTGTTGTTACTTTCATTAGTTTGTGATTTGCGCACATCACATTGGTAACATCTGTATTCAATTAATTATTGATGAGTCAAACAAAGTTGGAAGGATTAAAAGACTCGTTTGGATCTTTCCCTTTAAGAGCAATTTTCCTTTGGCGCCGACGTGACATGCAACAGAGGATTCCCCTTTAAGAGCATCGCAGCCCCTGTAATCGCATGCATGATTTAATAACAGTGTAGAATATAATCAGACAGTTAACAGCCTGATAATGTGCGCTGAGCTTCGACTGCTTGACAACTCAATCGTTCAAAACTGTTTTCGTCACATCACCGGGTGAGAGGAACAAAAGAAAATGAGAAATTAGACGTTCTTTGAATCGTCAAAGATCTAAAGACTAGGCCAGTTTAACTGACATTGAGGAAGCCTAGAGGTGGCATAAAATTTCTCTCAAAGGAATCATTCCGAACAAAAAGTGATACTTCACCTTCTGGACAGATCACACATGCTTGGTACATATATAGAGTAATATTTAATAGCCAGATTTAAAGGTTTACAAATCTAGGACATAGGTCTTTAAGATCAGGAAATGGAGCCCATGCGGTGGCAGTAATGGATGAGGTTAGTGTAAACTGAAATGTAGCTGGGGTTTGGTCTGGGCAGCCAGGCTTCAAGAACCAGAACTTAAAATATCTGTTCTTGAATTAAGTGCACATGGATAGAGGCCACAGGCCAAGCCACAGGGCACTTCCACTTCTCATTTACAGGACATTAACGACACTCGATAAAGGATAAAGTAATTTAATACACACTACTACACCGCTCAGCCTTCAGCCTTTGCCTGGCTGCTAAATGCTAGCAACTAAACGTCTCATTTTTCACTCTCTTTGCTTATCTACCTCATTTTTCTCCTCTGTTGGCTTCTTTATTAATCATTTTTTCCTGGATTTAAGTGACCGTGACCCTTTTTTTTTCGAAAGGCAGGGGTTTCATAGATGCTAAGGTCTTGACATGTCTATTTCGTTAGCATAGCTAAAGCAAAATGTTGACTTTTTTTGTCAAGGAAGAGTGTAAGGCTTTCGTGCCATTCACCTTTTTTTCTTTCCCCCCCTTTTTTTAGGGGAGGGCTCACGCGGGGAGTAATTTCAGCGGATTGTGAGCGGACAGTACCTCCGCTGGGATCGCTGGCAATCATGGGGGGAAACAATGTTTACATCGATCACCTGTCAGGAAGATTTATGGCTTCATTTTGCTGTAATGGAGAATTAGTGGGAAGATTATCAGGGACTCAACACTCGCCGCTTGTTACCCTGCTGTCCAGGCCGGCAATTTGTCTCCCCCGAAGCAGCCGAACACTTGTGATGGCAAGGCCGCTCTCCCACTAATTCAATCGTGTGAAAATGCTGGAATTAATTTGTTACAGGAAAATTTAAATAAGGTGCTGTGAACAGTATCCGGGTGCGGCTGAGCTGAACATGCTGGACAGAAATAGAGAGATGTGTTGGATTTATTGTCCCAGGCAAGATATCGATATTTTTGATCCTGGAGCCCTTGTCTAGGGCTTAATGTGTAATAATTTCCAATTTAGAGCTGCTCTCCAAGATCATGGTTTTAAAACCAGGGCAAGTTGTGGGCTCATTACAGAGGCCTGTTGCTAAGGCTTGGTGTAAAAACCCTGTCTGAATGTAAATGTAAAGGGGTTATCTATGCTTATCAGTCCTAGCATCTTTAATGTGCCTGACACAGCTCTTATTGGTCTCACTGCCTGCTGGGAGCCAAGTAGGTCTAATAAGACACATTTACGCAAATCAATCCATAACCCATGCCCACGCTGTAATTACTCCATGGCTAAGAAAAGTAAGAGGAGAATGAGAAAAAAGAGACGCTTAGACTAATAAATGTAATTTGACCTTTTGTAATCAACTTGTTGTTGGATTATGCAATTATTTAGTACATTTCTACAGAGCCAGATTTAGCCATGAGTCGATTTTAAAGATGAATCATTCTAATGCTATGTTTTTAACCCCACCTGACTGCATGCCATTTATGTAAATGAGAAGTCCTCCTGTATTTGCATGGTATATATTGGCTGCAGTTTGGCAAGGCACCATAATCAAATCCACATTCGAGATTTCCACAAATTTTGCAAATGGACATAGCAAGGGCACACACAATCTATGGCCACATCTGTATGTGCTCCTGGTGTTACAGTAGTATACAATATACAATACAGTAAATAGTATATAATACAATTAGTAGTGAAAACTACAATTAGAACTAATAAAGATTGTAAGATGCCATTGTTCAAATGTAGACACCGTTCTGTTTACATCACCAAGTAATTGTTATACCAATTAAAATAAAAAAGCAGCAAATATTTCATCTTGTAGATGATTGACAGCTCTGGCTCTGTAGATAGGGAGTTAACCATAGCTGCAGGCATTTAGGCAACGAGCACAGTAAATCATTGTCACTTGAATGGCGAAAAACGTGAATCATATCCATCCAAAAAAGTCATATGGGCCTGACATACTGTACCTGCATCATTTTATAGTTACCTGTTGTCTGTATACTGGTGTTTGCCGTTATACAGAGGTGTGGAACTGGAATATTGCTATGTACATGAATGTAGTGACACGACCAAAAACTTAAAATTTGTCCTATAGCAGGAACCAATCCTATATTGTACTGAGACAACAGAGACTTTTATATTATGTAAAAGCATTAAAATCACAAAAAAAAGGTTAATAAAGAGCACACCTGCTTTATTTCCTGACTAGGCAGAAATCTACCTAACATTCACATTATACTGTATGTTAGGCTCCCTATATGACATATAGTTCACAGGATCTCTGATAAGTGTCTATTACCCGAACTAAGGCTTTATATGCTTTTTAATAACTTTAACAAATTTTTCCTCAGTCCCCTGGCAGTTCACGTCACTCTCTATAAAACAATAGTTTGTCCATCGGTCCCTTGGCCTTAGGAAAAAGTAATTATGGTTTAAGTACAACTGGCTAATGTGATTTGGAGGATATTGTGGCTGCCTCAAGTTGTACATAGAGTACATTTATTATCAAATATAGTAGTTTATTGTAAAATCAATAAGCAAAATGTTCTTTCACAGAGGTTGCGCTGGTCAAAAGCTTGAATAATGTACACTGAGATTGACTGTGATAACATGAACACTGACCTGAGTGCTGGAAAGTCAAATGAGTGGAGGAAAGTGCAATGGATATTAATAAAATGGGCAATCATAGCTTTACCTCAGGCAGGGAGTGGTGTTTTAGCAGTCGTTACAGTGTTTTTCAAACACTTAAATACTATTATATTATATTAACGCATTTTACACAACATTCAAAATAAGTAAAATTACTAAATATTAGTAAGGTGTACAAACGGCTGATTTTTTTAGGTTAACAACTCTAGTTAGTTCTGTTCCCCCCAAATATATAAACAAATTAGTAGTGTAATCAATGCAATCCTGACCAGGCAGTTACTAAGGATGAATGAATGAACCCTGTAAATGCATTGCTCATGTGTACATTAACGAACACTGGTCTTTCTTTGGCCATATGAGATTCATATCTGTCTGCTCACTTATATGAAAGTAAAAACCTTCTTCTAGTGAGACTTTTATGGTGTCTACTCTCATGTCTAGTCTTAACCGAATGCCATTAAAAAGACTAGTTTTCGCGTCTGTGTTTGCATCCATATATATATTTTTTTTAATGATGTATTCATGTTCTTCTGCATCTAATCTGTCTATAATATATTAATATTTTTTGTGGTTTCTAAAGCCCAAACAACCACATGAATCTGTGATATGCAGTCACATCTACTGAGGAGTCTTATTTTTTGGCAATGCAATTGTTAGTCATTTCACATGCGCACTATTTAGCTCCTAATGGAATGTCAGAAAATGAAATGTTGAAATGTCGCAGTGATGTGATTTTGGGATACAGAAACTATTTCCCCCACAATAAAGAGAATAATTACAGAAATGGCCAAAGAGATGGCCTAGATCTGAGTGCAGCTTAAGTGGATACAAATGCACCGAGTTCCATCTTGCTTATATGCTTTTTATCCAGCTGACCAGCAAATCATGAAAGAAATCTTCTGGCTCTAATAGTGCTGCTACATTGTGTGTACCTTTCTGACAATCTCTTTTACTGTGCATTTATCCAATTTGGCTCTGTGTTGGTCTCTTATAATGTTGTTTAGCCTACTGTAGTCTATTGACATTGCCGGAAAAAGACTCAAATAGGCCTTCGTCATCTTATAGGTAGACACTAATGACATTACGATTTGAAAGCAACGGCAAATATCCGACAATATTAAACAATGTCATATCAGCTTTTTTTAAATGACTGTACTATCTGAACTTAAAACGTGCCCTTGGTGTTTCTGCACTGAAAAGAAGTTTTAACTGAGGTCTCGCTGAGTTTTTCTGTCAAGTTAGCTCATGTTCATCAGCTATTCTTAACAGTAAAGATTATAAAAAAAGTTAAAATACATTTACGAATTAGCTACATGGCTAATGAACAGAAAATAATGGATAAAAATTCAGAAATCCTGCCAGCTTAACTAATTTAAGATAGCTGACTAGTGCTCAGGATCACTTTATTTGCCAAATGTACAACGTACACAGGAATTAGGAATTGTACACTGGGATTAAACTAAGGGTAACAAGGAAACATAATAAATGAAATATTTATTAGAAAAATATTTTAGAATAAATATATAAGTAAAAAAGTTAAGTATGACAAATGGATACAGATTTAAGTAATCAGGAGTAATTATGAGTATATTTACATTGCTGTGAAGTGAAAAGCCTCCTTTGGGGCTAATTGGAGGATATTTCTGTGCTTTGTACAAAGAAACAATTATTGTCATCTGCATCAACTTGTTTTTCTCATAATAAATAGCTTAAAATGTACCTAAATGTCTAATGTCATCTAAAAATGACAGACACTTAGCAAATATGAAACAAATAGCTCTCTTTCACGAGGGTGGCGTGTTATAAGACCTCATGCTGTAAGGCATATCCTCAATAATTTCATGTAAGAAACTGTGAGCTGCACTGATAAGTAGTTTCAATTGCATTTTTTCAATACTTGTTCAATATCATGACAGGCTGCCACAGATTGCCAGATGTGAACGATATCAACTATAATGACTACTTCAGCAGATATATACACCGATCAGCCATAATATAAACTCCACCTGCCAAAATGGTCATTGAAACAGCTCTGACCCATTGCAGAATAGACTGCACAAGACCTCTGAAGGTGTTCTGTGGTGTATGGCACCAAGACATCCTACTGTGGATCATCTGTGGGCTAGGCTTCACTGCCCCATGCACATCAGTGAGCTCAGCACAACCATGTTTCCTAACACAAAACCATACTGGGAACACCCTTCAAAACCTGCTGTTTTGGAAATGCTTTGACCAAGTTGTCTAGCCATCACAATTTGGTCCTTGTTTAAGTCACTCAGATCCTTAATCTTTTTCCTGCTTCATATCAAATTTGAGAACTGATTGCTGCCCAATATATTTTATATTGAAAGTGGATATATGGATTATATATATCTATCTGCATGTATATGGGGTAGCCGTGGCCTGACCGGACACAGGTTCGGTCCCCACCCAGGGCAAGACACGACTGAGGTGCCCTTGAGCAATGTACCTAACTCCCCTGACTGCTCCCTGGGCGCTGTGGTTTGGGGCTGCCCCCCGCTCCCGGCAAGTGTACACTGCCCCCTAGTGTTCGCTGTTGTGTGTGTTTCACTGCATGAATAGGTTAAATGTGAACGTCACATTCCTCAATAGGCAAATAGTTCACTTTCTTCACTTTCTACTTCTATATGCCTATTATATAAGGTTGCAAGTGTAGAGGATTATACATGCTTATGCAAAGCCAACCACCTTAGGTTTTACCAACTCCTAACAAATTTGATGGTAAATGCCCTCTTCCACATATATTAGCTCACAGAAACCCATGGTTGGCTAGTGATTAGCAATAAAAAATGTATCTCGCTCCACCCACCTAAAGTGCAATGACTATTTTGTTCTCTTTGCTTGCGGCTATGGCTGGCTGTTGCAACTGTTGATGACTTTTCTGCTGTACCACTTGAGATTTCTAAATTCAGATCTTCATGCAGACCTTATTCTATACCAGTAGTGCTTTAGATAACATTTTAGGCTTACACATGGAGGACACTCTTTTGGACTGACCGTTGGGTTTTCTCCATTGCTGAGGCACCCATCAGCTCCCATGCAACAGAAAACTCATCATCGCTCTCTCATTCCCCAATCTATCCCTCTCTCTCTCAATCTCCTGGTCTTATGTAGACCCCGGGGCTTCATGTGAACTGCGCTGCGAATGTGAACATTCTCTCAACATTCTGACCCACAACCATGATTCCCCAATGGTATGCTTGCTAAGATTGTTTACTTCACAAGGACCCTTTCCCTCCTGTTTTGTCTGTTTTTATTGTGTTTTCTTTCGTCCTTTTTGATAGAGAGAGCGGAATAACACCAGAGCTCCCTGACGCTGTTTTTTTGCAACAGCCTTACAAATTACTTAACACCAATAAACCAATGCCTGCTGATTAGCATGTGTTAATTGATGCCTAATTAATTTATGCTGCCATGCATAAATTTGGGGCTGCACAGGAGACCTGGGCAAGGGCGCCACTTTGCAAGCTGAGCACAAACATATGAATAAACAGTGGAGTGGACTAGTAAAGCACATCATGTTTCAGATGAAAGAACTGCCAGGTGTGAAAGGTTTTAACAATCAACCATCCAGGGAGCCATACACACAACCATACATGCCATTTCACAGCCAAATTTCAATGCCATCTTAGTATCTAGTGTACTCTTAACTTACAGTGCAGAACACATCTATGCATGAGGTATCCATCTTACCTTCCTGTTCTCTCAGCCTTTTATGCCAGAAGGAGTGTATGGAGAATGACAAGATTGGATTTCTAGCCTAATTAGTTTTAATTGGTGGCTGATAAAGTGAACCAGTTCAGAGTCATGGAGATCAGGCATTCAGGATAGAGGTTAATGATGAGTAGAGAATGATGGGATTTAAAAAAAAAAAAAAAGTGCCTCTCATGACTCCACAAAAGGGCATTGGTGAGGAAGAGATACCTGCACAAGGCAGAAATCGGAAACCTTCCCGACTCCCCACAGATCCACCATTGCTGCTCAATATCATCCAGCATCTGCATTTCTGTTGGTTTCTTTGTAGCCGTGTATGTTTATCGAGTGTGTGAGAGGCAGCGAGTGGGGCTTCGGTGTGTGTGGCACCATACCCAAGTGCATTAGAACCCAGTGACAACCACAAAGTGCATTAAGAGTGAGATATATCTGTTATGGAAGCTCACTCTGGAGTCCAACCACCAGACTGATGGATGTCCGGCCGCGGCTATTTATGATATGGCGGCTTTTAATTCCTAAAAAGAGCTTCTTATCAATCCACAAGATTCTGGCTCGCATTTAACCAAGAACACTAGATCATAATGCTGACGGGAAAAAGAGCAAATGTAACATTAGATTGGCCATTAAATGCACAAAGCCCAATGCGTGATAGCTTTTAAGGTTTATTAAATCTAAATACGAATCTAACCTGATATACCTTCTTTGCTCATTTTCTCATGGATAGTATTATACTCTGTGTTTTTTCCTTTTTTCTCATTGGTATTTTTTTTTTAAACTCAAGTAACACATGCTCCGTGGAGGAAGAGGAGACATTTGGTAATTGTTTTATTCCAATTATTTCTCTCCCATCTGGGTTATGCTTGACAGATGAGTTATTAGATTGCTCCTTTCTCAGATAAACATATTAATTTATGCCATGAATGACTGCGCCATTTGAATATGGGCACAAAGATTGAAGTCGTTTTATTAATTGCTTCAAATTGCTTCTTTGAAACAAAAGCCTTTTTAAGCAGAGGAAAGCGATGGCACGGTATTGTAGACTTGTTGCTACAGCTGGAACAATTAATGCCATATACAGTACATAATCCCAGATCTGTGAAGTCCATCCTGTTTGGATGAGGTAGAGAAAATTAATAGGAATGTATGTGAATATTAGAGAGATTTGTAATTAAGTTAGCATGTATTATGTAGTTATTATAAAAATAAGTTTTAAATAATAAGATAAGAGCCATAATAATAATAAAAGCCAAAAAAAAGACTCTTCTTGTGTTTTTTTCAAGTCATGCCCTTAGAGTGATGGTTCCTATTCAAAGTCTGTTGTGCAGACGAACGATGATTGGTTCAGATGATGGAGGATGTGAAAGAATGTGAGGATGCACCAAGCCTCCAAGAATCCCTGGGGAAATTCCAACAGGCCCCCGGTGGTAATACAGTCCCCTTTCGGCTTGATGTAGAGGTTCAACTGTGAGTGTTCAGATAAATGTGTGGACATACACAAGACACAAAATCAAATGTACAGTACACACAGCACATCTGCACAAGGATCCTAGGCTTTTATAGGTAAAAACATTTTGCATTGAAATAATATCAAATCAGTAAAAATCCTTAACATAAATCATATTCCTTTTATACATTAAACTGTGATACCCCTTAACAGCTCATGCTGTTGCACTGAAACATCCTTTCCTCCAGATATTTTTTTAGTAAGTAATGTACATTTTAGTTCATTCATCACAGTTACCTGGACATATACAGTATTTAGAATATGTAACACATTCAGTGGGCAGCCGTGGCCTCGTGGTTAGGGAACTGGCCCCATGACCGGAAGGTTGCGGGTTCGATCCCCACCCAGGGCAAGACGACTGAGGTGCCCTTGAGCAAGGCCCCTAACTGCTCCCCGGACGCTGTGGTTTGGGGCTGCCCCCCGCTCCGGACAAGTGTGTTTAGTGTTCACTGGTGTGTGTGTTTCACTGCACGGATGGGTTTAATGCGGAGGTCACATTCCTTCTGTGTGCAAACACAGTAAGGCAAAATAGTTCACTTTCATTCATTCTTTCAACAGGAAGTTCAACTTGATCTGAATATCTGAAGATCCTGGGAAGAAGAAAATCTCTTTTGTCCCCTCTTTTTACTTTCAATGATATTTTCATATTGACTTATGCAGCCACTTGTGATAAACAGAAATGGACAATATGGACTTCATATTATAAAACTATAATCAATTTCCTGGTTACACATTTGCACTTTTTTCTATATAGCACAAAGTTATATCTGTGTCATCCAAATAAGGGTGGGTTCTGTGTTTAATAGTAAATAAATATATTTTAAATTAAAATAACTATATATATTTAAATAAACTTAAATCAAATAAATACATTTATTTAAAAATTAAAATAACTAAATATATTTAAATATATTTAAATAAACTTAAATCAAATAAATACATTTTAAATAAATTATTAGAATCCACAATGCCTTAAATATCTTGAATATTTGATAATGTTTATTAAACAATCCTGTTATTTATTTAATGTAGACATTTTTTAGACATTGTGAGATATTGTGGGATAAAGTGTTTTTTTAGAAGATTAAATGCATGTTGTAAAACTTTTGTATGTTGCATGTTGTAAAGTTTAGAAGTTTATGTAATTTTTAAATGGTGCCCTAACCATGGAATCTCAGTGCATATACCTATTTTCCTAACTTTCCTCAGTCATTGTTTCATTGTCTCAGGCTTCCTGACATAATGACTCTATAAGTTATGTTGGAACCTTGTCAAAGCTGTCAGCTGTGTTTATGTCAGCTATGGGTTAACTATCTTATCATGCTGACACACACACATTCTCTCTCACACACTTAGTGGCAGGTGTTCCAGTCAAATGTACTGTATCTTCCAACACGTAGCACCTCATCATTGAAGGGGAAAAAACAAAACAACATCTAACATTGGACATCTTGCTATAAACGGGTCCATCTTAAATTCTCACTCTGGTTTATCAGTGTGGCTGCTGATCATTTGTGTCAACTTTTGCATTTGTATAGCTGACATTTTTTGATGTATAACCTCAGCTTTGACCACCTTCTGCACCATGCATACAAACAGAGAGCTTGTCCAACACACACTGTCAGTCAAAGAGTAATTCTTTTGTGCCTGTGGACTGATTGACAGGACTGCATTGTTTCAATTGCAGCAGCTCCAAAGTGAGGTGACATTAAGAGTTGGGACATCCCAGGGGACCTTTCACCTCTGACAGTCCACAAAATGGTGGCCTGTTTGAAGATGGATTTAGAGTTCAGATGAGTACAGGACAACAGGCTGTAAACTAAATTGAGGGAACTTACAAAGATGTGTGTAGTTTGAACTGAGAAACTTTGAGGAGGATTAACTGAAGTGCATTTGTAGACATTTCAAGCATTTTTAAAAAATAAAACGGCAATATTTTGGTAGCAATAATAATAATGATAATAATAATAATAATAATAATAATAATAATAATAATAATAATTATTATTATTATTATTATTATTATTATT
>JAOVVF010000022.1:12274413-12289728 GCA_028565595.1 Duopalatinus emarginatus | reverse complement strand
TACACACACACACATATATACACACACTCTTGTTGAAGATAATATTAAGAACCATGTTCCGTATTTCACCAGTAGATTACCTTGACCTTTTTACTCTTGGTGTAAAGGAGAGGACTAATGGTAGGGAGATGAGTCTATGACTTGCGTTCTGAGAGTCTATGACTTGCGTTCTGAGAGCCTTAGGCAAAAACACTGAGCCTTCAACTCAGCCATTACAGCCGGCACAGTAAGGTGAATGGGTGATGACTCAGTGGCCTTGTTACATGGATTAATGCTAAGACTTGCTCACAAGAGCACTATTTCTGTTCGATTTGTGTGTCGACCCACATAGTTCTTATAGAAGGCTATATACTATAACGTGAAACCAGCTATATCCTTATGGGCAGACATCGTGTACTAGGAGTTTGAGGACCAGCTGTTGGAGGTTACTTTAAGGAAATAGGCAAGTGCGCGTTTTCTCAGAGTTTTTATGCTTGTTGTAGGTCCTAATGATTTATGCCTTCACAAGTCAGAAACAAGAAAGAAAGTAACACTGCAGTGGAGAGTAAATGGTAAGTAGTGCTCAGAAAACAGTGTGGGTGTCTCCCCAGAGGAGAATCGATTCCTATTTAAAATTTGGTTCCTCTGAGGGTTTCTTCTCCATGTAGTTTCAGGAAGTGTTTCCTTGTCATTCTTGTTTCTGACTTTCTCATTAGACCTCTAGACCCACATTTGGAGTTCTGTGAAGTTGCTTTGAGATGAGGTCTATTGTTAAAAGCACTATACAAAAAACTGAATTGAATTCCATTTATGCTCATATTGTGACAAAAGCTGAACATCTAATAGACAACAAAATGCATCATCTGACAGCTTACTGCGAAACATTGCATCTTATCACGAGGAAATATGATGAATATAGTCTATTTTATAGAGTATTTTCTATTACAAGTTTACAATAAACAAAATCAAAGATTATTCGTTCATTTTAAGCTTGTGATGTTTGGTCATATAGATAATTTTACTAAATTTAAGAAATATTTTAAAAAAGAAGCTGATCAGCCAATAAGAAAATAAAAAAATTGAAAAATAATACAAAAATACAAAAAACTGGCTTTAATAATAGGACATTTGCAAAAGATCTAGTCTGTCTAGTACGCCTTCCATTTCACCATGGAAAGGAAATAATCAATCGATCTCTAAACCAACATGGCTTAAACAACCAACTCCACATGCTGGTCCTCATCTTTACCACACACAAAATCTCATCTGCCTTTTTTGCGCCATGTGTGGATTCAGTATAGAGCTAAGTATTGATTCTACATCATCCTAACCCTTAAAAAAAGCCAAGTCTAACAGAACAGCATGGCTGCTTTCCAGTTCTGCTTTTAGGGCACACTTGCTAACTTCCCAAGTTCCCAATGCCATTTCCCTTTAAAGAAATCTCCATTGCTATCTTGAGGGTCGTTTCAATATTTTATTAGCTGAAATCAGTTTTATAAGTTTTGGAGGCCCAGTAGATTAAGTTAACAAAAGACTGTGAAAAATCACCAGTGATGCAGCTTCATCTGTATTCTGCTTGTGGACAAAGACTGGTTGCACTGCACGTACATAAACAGGCATCTATGTCTAAGCAAAACTAAGGAGCTGAACACTGACCTTAAATGGGGAAACAAAGTGCACGCTTGACTGAGCATCAAGGGGACAAATGTGGTAAAGGTGTCTTGGTCTCCAAATAGCTGGACAGCTAAACACTTTTTAAACACCTTTAACATGATCAAGAAAGCCCAACAACACCATTATTACCTCCAATGGCTGTGGAGAGTCCGTCTGCCACTGTATCAATTCTGCACCTTGTACAGGTCAACTGTATGAAACATCCTGATTTGATGCCTCATGGTTTTGTATGGCAGAGTCACTTCTTTGCAAGTCAGTCTTGCAAAGAGTGATAAAACTGCCAAGTACATCACTGAAACTGCTGATCCACCCATTCAGTAAAAATATACAAAAGGAGATGCCTGTGGAAGGCCAGAAAGATGCCTTAGATCCCACACACCCCAGCCATCTCCTGTTCCAACCATTGATAGACAATATGGAAAAGGTACCAGAGAATTCGAGCCAGAACCACCAAACTCCAGAACAGTTTCTACCCATGTGCTGCTGTTATTATTAGCAGTAGTTAGTTATTATTAAGACTCTTTTAGCTGCTCATTCCACCAAAGCTTCTGGCCAGAGGGACTGTTGACCCCCAGCAACAATGCTGAACAGTCTGAAGTTTGATGTACTTTGTGTTTACATAAGCCAAGCTTAAAACCTACATGAGACTAGATTTAACAGACTGACAGACAGACTAGACAATAATTGTGTGTTAATCTCTTGAATAAAGGCAAGAGTGTGGTTCTGGGCTGCAAAAAGTCACCTCTCAGGTCCCAACAGTGAATGAGAAATAATTAAGTGGATCAAAGCTGCATTTCCTTTCAGTTACTGAGCTTAAGGCTACAGATAGGCATAGGTGCAGGCATTGCACTAATTAGCTTTATTTTACAGTGCACTACTGGATTAGGAATCAGGAGCTTTTTCCTTCTGTGTATGTCGTCACCAAAAATGGTGATGGTGTTCATGACCACATATTCAGATGCCACAATGGCAACAACAGTGCATCCTCTGCTTCGATTAAGTACAGTATTAATGCTCACTAATAATTGTTGTTTTTTCCTAATAATTTACATTTAATAGACCAACACATCCCACAAGCTCACGCAATAACACATTCTCCAAAACACAGGTCCTTTTTTTTTTTTTTTTTTTTTTAACATACTATACTGAGTTACTAAAATTGTGTGCATTTATCTGTCTCTTAGTATTGCATAATACTTTATTTCCTCTGTTTTTATTTATCCATTTGTTGATTTATTCATCTGCCGTGTGTGTTGTGTGAAAGGGAATTAATGATAGAGTGGGATTTGGATTGTGCATTTGAAAAAGAATTGGATATGGGATCAGGGTGGACTCAGTGGGTCTAATCCCACTTCTCTTTCTTTGAAAACCACTTGGTCAAAATAGCAATGGAAATAGCATTGAAACTTTCATCAGCTGTAAGCTTGCCAAATAAATAAATAAATAAATATAGTTATGAAAATTACATTTCAGCCTTAGTGGTTTTGGTGAAGGTAGGACAATAATCATTACTTATTTGTATGGACTTATTCCAGTTGAAAGTGAACCAATTATTGACCACTGTGCTTGCAAACACAGAGCAACCTCATAAAATGGGGTCAAATTCATATCATAAACTGACACACCAAAAGTCATGGGACAGGAATTAGTTTTAATTAGCTACAGGTCTCCCTCTTCCCCAGGAAAGTACATCAACTCTAAGCGGTACAAATGAGCAGATGTCTAGAGGGATGTTTTAGCCATGTTGTCTAGATAGCCACCCACAGCTCCTTGAAGGTCTCGGGTGCAAATAGACCTCTCCAACACGTCCCATAAGTGTTCCACTGGGCTCATGTCAGGTGAACACATGTAGGCCACACAATTCATCGTAACTCTTCAGAATCAATCAGTTCTGGACATCTTGGACCTGATGGCATGGTGCATTATCCTGCTGGAGTGTCCCATCATTGTGGAGGTATATAAAGTCCATGAAAGGCTGCAAATGGTTACCGAACAGTAAAATGTGTTTAGGTGGACCAGCAGACCCATGATGCAGATAAACGTGACCTGGATAAGTGACTTGCAAATTTAAAAAAAAAAAAGACGACGACTAATTGAACTTTAGTGAAGTAATAATTTATGTAGACACACTATCCTCTCCTGCAGTCTCATAATTCAATATTTACATAAATTAAAATTTATAAAACTAAGTTTCTTTTTGTATTTGTGGTGAGCTTTTGCCCAAGTCTAAAATTAGGAATGATACACTACATGGCTCTTTTTTTATTTTGAAGAAGATAAAATTAGGTTTAAGGATTTGAACAATACTTTAATATCTAGTCATTAATCAGTAACACACGTGGCACCCATATTCCATTTTTTTTTTATTTGTACTAACTTTACTCTGTGATTGAAGACAAAAACCCTGTATATTTAGATGCATGCTAAATCATGCATTTAATTAGTGCCATTTACTTAAAAAATCCAACAAGGCATTGGAAGTTCAATATGGCTCACAGATTGCTGCTTGATTCACATGCTAGTTCAATTGAGTCTACTTTATATGCTAGTCTGTTCCCAAATAAATT
Organism: Duopalatinus emarginatus; assembly: GCA_028565595.1. NCBI lineage: Eukaryota > Metazoa > Chordata > Actinopteri > Siluriformes > Pimelodidae > Duopalatinus > Duopalatinus emarginatus. The sequence goes on along the minus strand of JAOVVF010000022.1, from coordinate 12,285,508 downwards.
CATTCAAAATCCCTGTAGAAACAAAAAAAGAGGTGCAAATATAATTTGGAAAAATTTCCTGCTAGAGTCTGTAAAGAAAGTAGGAGTGTTTTTAGCATTACCGAATGCCTTTTGGTGTAGTGAATGGAAGAAGTGCTGAAGCGAGGACTAAGCATGCGATTGATTTAATGAGTCATGTTTCACACAAATGCTTTTAAAGACCTTGAAACTATTGATTAAAAGGACTTTTTAAAATCTGACTTGAATTCCATTCTCTGATGAAAAACTCTCACCAGAAACACTGCAAGCAGTGTTCTCTGTGCTGTATTGGTGAAGGAGGACATTATTTGTCTACACGTTCCCATTACTGGCTTTGTAAGTATTCAGCACTGGTGGCATTCCTGTACAATGTGGCACAAGCCTATGGGGCCCCTAAGCAGATTTTCATTTCGGGCCCCCATGCCCCCTCCAACCACCTCAGGGAAAAAAAAGGGGAGCTGGCATTTTTTTAAATTTTCTTAAAGCGATTTGCAGAGAGATATATTATGCAATATGCTAAAGTGTCCGGGCCTTTATCAACCACCCAAGCAAAGATGCATTTGCCCAACAGTGACAGCAGCCAACAGCAGGAATTGATTAACCTAGTATTGGTGTGCCAAACATGAAAAGAAATTAACATAAAAATTGCTTTTACCTGTGTAATACCGTTTTGTTTTATTATTTAATGTACTTTTTAAACTACATATATATTTTATCATGATATCTTGGTGCTGTTGGGGCCCCCCTGCCGTCGTTGGGGCCTTAAGCCCTTTTGGCCACGTAATCCGAGTATGCCTTGGGCACAAATACATTATTTCCCACTCCATACTGAAAAGCCACATGAACACACATGACTACACAATTTATATGTGAAATTTGCATCTTTTTACATATGATGCATATTACACATTTAAAATCTGTTGTTTTTAAATGTTTTTACGCATGTTACTTCTTTCATGTGATTTGTTTATCGTTTTGTAATTTTTCTACATAATGTGTGACTTTTTTGGCATGATTCATTAAATTTGGTCAGATTTTCATGTAATTTGTACCAGACTTGTTTTTTCTTTCTTTCTCTTTTTTTTTTTGTACACTTTATTCCTATCTGATTTTTATATAATTTGTTTATTTTAACACGTTTCCTTTTTATATGCTGTCCACAATTTAAATATGATTGGTGCATGTGTTTAATTTATTTCACGTAATACTCCCCGATACCACATTTATATTTATATTATATCATATTTAACAATTTTACATATTCATTCTGTATTCAGTTAAATATTATTCATTCCACATATTTATTCTGTACTGTCACCATTTTCCTTTTATCCATATACCCTTATTTATTGTATTATTTATTATGCAGTGTCAATTGCACTATGCACAATTTATATTGCACAACTTTCTTGTTTGCACTCATATATTGCACATTACTTTTCATATCATAACATGTTGAAATGCACAAATTTCATCAGAGAGATCATGTGTGAAATTTGAGATGTTTGCAAATCAGGTAGAAAACTGAACAGCTACAAACCTCACATGCAGGTAGAAGTGTACTTGTATGTATTCATTTGTATGTATGTACTGTAACTATTTTTAGCCGTTCATTTTTTTCTGCTGAACTTTATTTAAAAGGTGTGTATGAATATGGGTCAATACTGTTTCCCTTCAAGTCAAATCTTTGTTTCATATAAACAATACTGAAGAGTAGTAAATGAAACCAACATAAATATTACCAGGCATAATTCATTTTTAATATGATATTATGGATTAATTATATCTAATCATCTTTAATTGGACTGCATCCAGGTCAAAGCTTCACTGTGCACCTTGTATACAAATGATCTTATTATACAATTAAAAAACTAATGAGCTATTATAGATCCATGCCTGAACTTCCTGATTCACATTTACCAACTGCATTATCCAAATATTAGAACAAGGTTCCCGCATGCACAAATAGAATGAATAAAATGTTATTATAAACTTTGTCATACTATGCTACTTCTAATATTAAGTAATGATGATCAATGTATTCAACAAATTACTCATTAGTCAATTTGTTACAATACACTCCAGTTTACGCACCATTAACAACCCAATGAGTTTGCATGTAAAGATGTTGAGCATACACTTGTTTTACCTCAAGCATACAAAAAAAATCTTTACAGTTTCATAAATAATGTTCACCAAGCTTCTCATAGCCTCTTAAACCAAAACAACTATACAACTCAGTAATAACCACATACTTCTAGTATCATACCCTTTATCTACTCCGTACATATTTTATCTTACGCCTTTACTTAACAGGTACTTACTCTGTATTTACCCACTAATTAGCAGGCTGTAATTTAAAGTGCTATTGATTAATCTATTGATTAAAATGGCACATGATTAAAAAAAATGGAATCAATAAAATATCTGATTTTTAATGGTTTTTTTATGATACGTACCAAAGCTAAGAGTAAAAACAGTATACTTTATTGGGGAAGGTAGCAACATTTTCTGTATTCTACACAAATATTAAGGTACACTTGACCCACATTTAGACTACATTTTTAATTTTATTTTTATATGTGAAATGGTCAGATATATGGTACTTTTTTTAGAAACTGTTGCCTTGTGGTTAAGGAGCCTAGTGAACAAAAGGTTCCAGGTTCCATTCACACTCCCAACATAAAAATGACTAAAGTGCCATTGAGCACCCCAACCACTCATATCAGCTTCACTTTCAATTTACTTAAGATTTTTTTTTATTTAGAAACAAGTTTTAAAAATTTAAAACAGTAATTATCATCAGCTCCTCTTCTTCCAAAATGAAACTGTTTTAAAACTGTTTTGTAAAATAACGTTTGTTAAACAGTTGTCCCCCCCCCCCCCCCCCCCCCCCCCGCCCCATCATTACTATCTCACTATCTCTCCCTCCCTTGTCTTTCTCCTCTGGTAATGTCGCTGTACATCTTCGCGTCTGGCTGTGTTACATGGTCCGACCTTAATTTGACAGTGTCACAGGGATCTATCTTCATTCTCTCCCTTCTTTTCATAATCCAATCCTTCTCTCCAGGATGCAATTAGTGCCCCTAACCCTTCTCCCCTTCCCCCCGTTGTCCCCTAGCTCCCTCCGAGCGGGGCAGAGGCAGCCGCCGGCCCTGCCACCAGATTGCTACAGCTTTCCCTGTGCAATCCATTTAGAGCGCCGGCCCTGTAATGAATATGTACATTTTAAGGACCTCGGCTGGGGGAGGGTCACGAGCAATCAACCTTGAATTCAATTATGGCAGTCAAGGTTAATGACTGTGCACGGTGGTCAGAGGCACGTGGCGAACTGCCGATTATATTTGCCCCCCTCCCCAGCTTCGACCAAGCTGCATCCACAATGCACCACCAGAGAGAGAGAGAGAGAGAGAGAGAGAGAGAGGCAGGCAGGGAGAGAAAGAAGGCCCCAGAGGGACTAGTGACTTGTGCTTTCCAAGGGAGGGCCAGAGAGACAGAGAGAGAGAGAGAGAGAGAGAGAGAGAGAGAGAGAGAGAGGCCTGCATGTAGATAGATGAGTAGATGGATAAAGCAATGTCAGGCGTAGGTGCTCGATTACACTGAGTTCTCCCGGGCAAATCAGATTGCAAGGCAGGTTAAGCAGACCCCCGCCCCCCCAACCCCTCCCATCCCCCTAATGCCATCTCTTTCCCTCTCTCTCTCTCTCTTTCTGTCTTTCTCTCTGTCTCTCTCTCTCTCCCCTGGTTGCTGTAATATGATTAGTCTACATAAAGACGTGTCTGGAGTGTAATTCAGTGCTTGCTAATGAGCCGCCTGTGTGAACCCATCTCTTCCATATCCCCCAGGCTGCACCCACTCACCTGCTGCTGGATTGAGAGAGCGAGCGAGCAAGAGAGAGCGAGCAAGCAAGAGAGAGTGAGAGAGAGAGAAGGCGAGAATGCATACACACACACACACATGCAGACACACATATACTCATTGCCATGGCATGGCTGAGGACCCCAGTCTGGCTATTTGTTGGGAACAGGTTGGGGGGCCATCTGGCCACTGGCTGTTTTGAGAGGGAGAAATGACATTCTGCAGGACCGGGCCGTTTTGATGTTAAAAACACTGGCTTCATTGTTCTCTTTCTCTCTCACCCTCTTTTTCTATCTGTTTATTCTAATTGCTGCATCGAAGAAATACATCAGTATATCAACGTATCATAACCTCCTACGTTTTCACTCAGTAATGTCTCTACAACTAGACTACACACTAGGGAAATACATTTATCAGTAAAGCTCAATCACTTACACGCTATACAGCACTCCACACCACTCACCCACCTCAATCAAGCCAGACCTGTCCTGAGTTACAGATGACATTCAGTGCCACGGTGGGTCTGATAGCTGTAGCTCAATCACACAAGAGTGTAAATGTCACCATAAGGTGGCTCATAGACAGTGGAGGATGTGACAATGCACTTGAACTTTCTCTGCCCTCTCCAGAGGTCACTGTCTTCGTATGACCACCTACAGCTAGCCTCAGCCTCTTACATACAGTACTTCTTTCCATTAATATGATGTGTATACAGAGCTGAATTAAAAATCCCATAGTTAAAATTCCACTACATGCAAAATAGAACATCACACACTGTGTGCTGTTATTGGAAAGTAATCAGTGATAGCAGTGTGACGCGAATGTGAAGCTACTTTTCCCACCCTGAAGTTGATTCACTTCCAAAGATAACCTAAACTTTTATAGTATACACAAATCATCAGTTACATTACAGCAGCTATAAACAATTAGTCCCTTTGTTTTACTCTCTATTATAATGTGAATAAATCAAAAGCTTGTGGAAAACTTGCCTTGTTGGAAAACTTAAAATTTCAGCTTTGCACTACAACTGGAGACTCCTTCCAAAATATCACATCAAACTTCACTATCTCAACCATTATAATCCTTGTGTATGCCTTTACTCTAGAAATGATAACAACAAATAATAACAAACACATTACTATAAGCCTTACAATCTGAACTATAATCAGAGCTGCTCTTATAGAGAACTAATCAATACTGACCAATCATTTTTGAGAATTTGAGTGTTGGTAGTGTAAATTTTAAATCATGCAGAGTATATATATATATATATATATATATATATATATATATGGGGTTAGACAGCTGTCATGCTAAGGCAGTTTTGCTGAAAGAGAATTTACAATGAAATAGTAATTAACCTGTTGAGTCAATTCCTTCATTTTCTAAATACAACTAGGGTATTGGTTGTATTTAGGGTACAAATAGGGAATGATTTATTATTATTAATTGCCATATAAGGATGTCCTGCTTGTCTTATCCACGTGTGACATGCTGTAATAGAAAAATAATCAATGTGTAGGTTTTGTGCCCCTAATACTTTTTATAATCATTCCATTAGTATAAAATATTTATTTAAAAATAGTTTTTGTGCCCCTAATACTTTTTATAGTAATTCCATTAGTATAAAAAATATTTATTTAAAAATTGGTTAAACAATGACACATCATAGACACAATGAAGATTCCTTTCAAAGATGTTAAATAAACAACTCTTTACAGAAACCTCTCATTATATCACTGAATTTCTTTGTTAGATAACAGCACATCTTTAATCTGCTTATTATCCATTACAGATTATGAGAAGCATCTGCCTGAGAATTCCCTACGAAGGAGTTGTTGCTATAGAAACAATTACATATTTGAACAAGCGCATTAATATAACCCCGTGATTTGAATTATAGCCGAAGCTATTGTCAGAGCTGCTGTTGTAGAAGATTAATCAATGCTTTACGACCCAATGAACAGCATGTGGTGTGCATGGGTTTTACTAAAGTTGTTATGGTGCACTTTAGGCCAGACAACTACAGCAGTACATTTCTAGCATAGCCATGTTAAGGCTCCATGTGTGAACGGGATGGTGTAACAGTTGGCTGGGTCAATAGGGGAGCATCCCTGATGTGTGGCTGTGGGTGTGTATGTGGATGATAAATCTCCCAGGGCTCTCTGCTACGCTCTGTAAATCACACACTCCACCATGAAGACAGGCCGCCTGGCTAATGGTGGCTTAAGCACTTAGTGATGAAACAATTACTCCTAAAACACAGCTCGAAACTCCAGTTGTGCATGTGTGTGTGTGTGTGTGTGTGTGTGTGTGTGTGTGTGTGTGTGTGTGTGTGTGTGTGTGTCTTTAAAAATCATCAATAATTTATGAAGTAGTCCTCTTGACATGATTTCCTTTCTGAAGAAAGGTAAGCAGGGTTAAGTCTATGTGTTTCTGTGATATTGACCCTGTTAAATGCCCTGAGAAAAGGGAAACAAGGTGTATTGGCCAATGCAATATTGATAAACTCTGGAGGATATTTCATCGAGACAGACTGATACTGTTTGACAGACTAGTCTTGAAGCCTTTTATGCCATTAGCATCTGTGTATAAGTGTGTATGTGTATTGTGTATTTTAGAGGGTGTGTGTGTCTGTGTGTCTGTGTGTGTGTGTGTGTGTGTGTGTGTGTGTGTGTGTGTGTGTGTGTGTGCGCGCGTACACATGCGTCTGTGCGAGTCCCATCCATCATAGCTCAAAATGGGCTCCTTCATTTCAGGTTTGAGGCAAAAGTTTGCCTCTCCAATCCCACCCTCATATATAGTTTCCATTGTTCTCCAATGAGACAAATATCAAATTTCAGATGAAAATTTATGGAAATCATATCAACGCCATTACGCTTGCGACTTTTTGGGGCAATATATTCTTAGTGGCGCCACAGTCCTCTTCGGGATGATAAATTCAGTGCAGTCTTAAAGCATATGGGAAGTGCTTTTTCCACGACACTGAGCAGGGCAACATATTTGTTATTAGAGTGCGTTTAAATAGATAAGGGTGCATACTAACAGTTCAGCCTTCTCTCCCTTCTCCATTCGCTCCATTCTTCTCTAGCCTTTTATGGATCACCATTATTATTTTTTTTTATTCTTTATTTATTTGTCATCAGGAGTCTAATGTCATTCTTCTTTTTTTCCTTCTGTGGGGTGCAGAGTTACCGTAAATGAGATTTACAGACGTACTGCAGGGGTCCAAGCTGAGGAGGCCTCGATGAGCCACCAGCTTTTATCATCTATATTTATCACCATGTCAGACTCTCTTTCTCGTCCTCTAATCTCCTCACATTTTTGGCCGATCAGAGGCACTACCGCTGCGGCCCGTCCTGCCACGACTGGTTCTGTTACATCAAAACAACATTAATTTCTATCATTTATAGCCAGGCTACATCAAAGAGGCATTAATTCAGATGACGCGCCAGCACTGAGCGGTATTGGCTTCCCAATCAATGCGCTGATTCTCATGGAAAGAGCTATTATTCAAAAGCCTGCATCTTGCCTGCCTGCACAAGTGCCTGGTTTGATGCTTGGAAATATTGATTTTGCACTCCTCACAAATAGCTATTAAGTTGCTTGGTGAACAAACAATCAAAGGTGTAAATAAAGATGACAATAGGAACTTAGGAGAAGTTCTCTCTCTCTCTCTCTCTCTCTCTCTCTCTCTTTCTCTATCTCCCTCTTTTCCTGCCCCCCCTCTATCTATGTCTCTCTTTCTCTCTTTCTCTCTGTCTGTCTCTGGTGGAATGTTTTTCATTTCATTTTTTAAGCTCTCATTTTTAATTTTGACATTCATTTGGGCAACTTACGCAACATGCTCCTAACGAGAGAAACAAACTAATTAATGGAGAGACAAATGAGCGAGTCAGCGAAAGAGTGAGGGAGAGACAGAGAAAGACAAGACAAGTGATTTGAGAGTCTCAGTGCATAGCAGATGGGCCTCAGTGATATAATTAAAGGTGTGCAATCTTGCAATGTTTTCTGCTGCTGCCATTTTTTAAGTAGCATATTAACCATTACAAAGGCTCCATATGTGCTTATAAGCGTATTATAAATCATTCTGGCACGCCACTGAACAATATATGAATGGCACTAAAGGACTATTCCATTTTGCTACGATTAATGGGAAGAAAAAAAGAAGAGAAAAAGGAGGAAAGAGGGAAGAAAGGAGACTGAAGGAGACAGTGAGAGCATCCTGTCAGCAACTGGCATCTCTGACCTGGTTGGATCAATACCCTCGAGCCCTTCCTGACAGTGAGAGCGTGTGTAAAGGCCTGTGGACAGCTGCCTGGCCTGTTAATGGGAATAAGGAAGTAGATTGCTTTCAGCAGCAACACTGATTGGCTGGGCCATCAACTTTTAACAAGCCAACTAACCAACCACGAACAGGTTTCAAACACAGATCACTGTTATGATCTTTTTCCTAGTGGGTGAATACGTCATAGAGGGAATATGGCTGTGCTTAGTCATCGTCTAACCTTCGCTTGTGTCCTGCTACTTAAAGAAATCTAGCTTTGCGGATTGAAGTCGGTCCTAATGCATGCACTTCCAGGACACTACATAATACAGGGAAGTGTGATAATTACTGCTATTCTGAGCAAACCCAAACCCGCAGTCAGAGAATAAAAGAGAGAGCAGGAATTATTGTTCTGCACTAACAGTGACAGGAAATACACATTTCCCTGCCTGGGGGTAAATATTTGCTGCAGCTGACTAAATGAAGGAACGGGAAAACAGGGCCCGGAAAGTCTCCAAATGGACCAGTGGCCTGGCTAAGCTCGACCACAACACATGATCCAAATCTCTACATCTGATTAGCCGGCCGCTGCACCCTATCAGAGTGATGACAGCTCACTTCCCATCGTGCTGCGATGCAGGGGTAGCGGCATCCGCGGCAGGAAACAGAAGGGTGACGGCAGGGGTGTAGGTCCACGCTTAGGGCTCCTAATTGAATTGTTGCTGCTTGGACACGTATGTGTGTAGGGTGGTGTGGGGTGTGTATGGGCAAATGTGGGTGAAACCATGTGTCGTGAGTAACTTATCTGCAGGAAAGGCTGATGAAAGACACCAGGCATGGAATCAAAACACAGCACAAGGATTACAAAACTGATGTATTAATATTTCATTAGAGTTTTTTTCAGTAGGTTCAGATACAGATGTATACAAATCCATGCATACAGCATCAAGCCCAATGATCCCAGGTGGGCTCTAGACAAACTGTAGCAGTAAATAAATATTAAATAAGAATGATAGTGGTGTTTTTTATGAAAGAGTTTTTATTCTCATTCTTACTCAGCTACTCAGATAACATACAAATTATAATTGGACACAATAAATAATTTCTATACATAAGTGAGTGTTAGTCATCTGCCAGATCAAGTAATTTCTTGTGGTATACATAAAGTTTTCCTGTACTTAAGATATTTTTCCTTGATATTATTGAACTAAAAAAGTTATGCTATTTTTATGCAAAAAAACAACTTTTGACTTCCAGTATATAACTATATTTCATTGTCATTTTGGGCCACACTTCCTGTGCTTTACATACTTGTATATTATACTACAATTGACTTTTGCCTCTTTATAAACAATGCAATTGTTTGGACCAAGCATATGACACCATATAACACCACACAGAACAGCAATGCAAGCCTGTAACTGTGGTGCAAGTCAGTTTCTGCAAGGCAACTTGCAAATATATACTATTAGCACACAATAGAATGAAACAGTATGACCTCTAGCATATGAAGTCCTGCTCAGGCTTCACACTCCCCCTGAAAACCTGCTCTAGCAGACGGTGGAGATGAGGGAAGGTTAATCCCACCGTTTCAGAGTCTCTCTCTCTCTCTCTCTCTTTCTCTCTCTCTCTCTCACACACACACACACACACACACATGTATAGGCTTATAAAGAAAGATAAACAAATACATATAAATCTCTAACACAGTGGACACACAAACACGAGGTATGTAACATACAGGCCTGGTTTCCTGTGTAGAAGAGCATGGGTACACTAAGATGACCTGATGCAGCAGGCATGCCACATGGGGACGAGAGCTTTAAATACACCCCAAACCTGCTCAAATTTGCATTAAAACATATTATTAACACAAATTATGAATATTCATTCAACTAGCAAACAAAGCAAAACATTTTCTTTTCGTTTGCTTGTACACCATATATTAAGTGGTTCATTTGACAGTGTGAACACTCCCTTTCCTAAATAAAATTCAGGATTCACCTGACAAGCACTATTGTACTTGAATGTTTGCACGGTAGAACTAGACAAATAAGAATTAATCACATGATCCATTTTGACAATTTGATTAATACAGCTGATTTTCAGGCTAAATCAAGTGAATGTACAAAATCTTGTAAAAAGTAAATACATTTAGAATGAATAAAAACAATAAGAAATGACATTCTATCATGAGAAACTGAAACGTAAAGGTTCAATACTCAATATTAAGGTAACATGTATAGAATATTATATGTATACATAATTGAGAAAACTGGGACCAGTACTCCTGCTATAAACGCAATAAATTCATTTTTTTAATTGTTTAAATGTCTGGCATTACAAAAGACATCAAGTATATATGTGTTTCTTGTGAATCATTATGTGCTGAACTTTGTGTGTGAATAGTGTTATATCTTGGCTTTCATTTAGCCGAATGGACTATTTTTTAGCTAATGATGCTAACATGCTAACGTCAAAGTTTAGGGTTCATAAGAGCTTATTACAAAGACATCTGACAGTGACTTCACTACTGAACATTCTCAGTCACAAATCATTATTAGCTGAATTTGTGGATTTATATCATATTTATTACATTTCAAGCAGATGAATGTCTGAATGCATCTGTAATGGCAGTCCTTGCTAATGCTAACTTTAATTAGCATGTGTAATTTATTGAACCATAATAGGATCTGGAAGTGGCACTTTGTGTTCATGTCAAAATGGGCAGTGCTATTATAGTCTAGTAGTATATAATCATTTAAATTGTACATAACTCTACCTATTAAAATGGTCTAACCAAATAAACTGCAAGTGTTCAGTCTAAACTCACAGTTATAATTTATAGCTAAATAAATAAGTGCTTGTTGAGATTTAACTGGGTTCACACTTCTGAATGTTTGTTCTTTGTCATAGAAGACTTTGGAAGCAGGTAAGGATGCAATAGCAGGT
>JAOVVF010000022.1:12218593-12248133 GCA_028565595.1 Duopalatinus emarginatus | reverse complement strand
CTTATTGGTGTAGCACAGACTGGCTGTCCCGAATGGGAATCGAACCCAGGTCTCTCACATGGGAACCCAATGATGTTTCCACTGTACCACACCAACCATGTGTGGATGTCAAATGTCTCTTCCTTTGAGAATTTAAAGTGTGACTAAGAAATAAGTATAACTGAGCTGAGAAATGTTTCGGACTTATTTTATTGAAAAGAAAAACAATCTGCACATGTTCAAAAAATTTACTTTATTGTGTATACATTTATTATTATTAAGTAGTTGTTTTAACTAAATGGGTGAAGCTTTGTCCTATTTAGGTGAAGCTTGTTACTGGAGTAATGTTACTCCAGAAGTAATGTTATATTAATCATTTTTGCAAAAAAATAATAAATCTTAAGGACAGGTTGCTGTTATTGGTGTGTGTGTGTGTGTGTGTGTGTGTGTGTGTGTGTGTGTGTGTGTGTGTGTGTGTGTGTGTGTGTCCAAAAGCTCCAACAAGGATAGAAATAGCTGATCATTTTTATCACATCCCCAATATGGAAAGTGTGTTCTGAGTAAGTAAGTTAATAAATAAATAAACAAATAAATGGTCAAAAGGTTGCCATTTCATTACAGTTGTTGAGGTTAGATTTAGGTTAGATTTATCCTAATAAAAGTCATAATAGTATTAATAAATATGTCAGTGTAATGGGCTTACAAGAATAGTAAGACAAACTTGTGGGTGTATATACAGCATACACAACCCCACAATGCACTGCAGTAGGCTAGTGAGCAAAATAAAGTAGCTAATGCTAGGCACCCATTATACACACTGAGGTTGTAGGGCATAGGGAGTAGTGCCAATATGGCCTCAGGTTTAGTTTTAATTGTATTATGTATAACTATATTATATAGCCCATGCATGCTTATCACTCAGTAAAATCCAACTGTGAATTATCCATCAGCTTACACCACTGCAATGACTACGGATGATGTCGTCCGCAATATCCTGGAATACAGGAGTGTGTCTCTGTCAGACAGGATGTGACTATAATGGCTATTGTATGTCTGTTTTTGTACTTCACATGCTACATGTGAGCATGTTTTTGCATGCACAAGTGTGTTTGTTTGTGCGTTTTTATGGGTTTGAAGGGACCCGTTAATGAGAGGGGGAGAGAAATAACCCTGCCAATGACCTGTTATTACTGAGTCACTGAATGCAATGAACACCAAGCCCATAGCCATGAGGAGAGCCAATGGAGGAGACAAATGTGTGTGTGTGTGTGTGTGTGTGTGTGTGTGTGAGAGAGAGAGAGTTCACATGAGTGTTCACAATCAAGTTTGTTGCACAACAGTTTGGGCTTATTTATCAAGTTGCATATTGTAAAAAAATGTGGTATTGTAAAAAAATATGGTAATTATATGGTTGAATAAGGTAATTATATCTTTTAATTCCAAATTCAACCTGTATCAACATTTTTCCATATTTGTTTGTTTTGTTTGACAGACTCAGGGATATTTTTGCCCCTATCTTCTACTGCTCCAGGGTTTCAAGGGTCTCTGATGAGCAAATAAGTATAAACAATGCAGCGGATGAGAAAATGTGAAGAGTAGGCTAGTAAACATGTAGAGCAAATTTTTAAAATAATACATACAGAATTAAGCATGTGTACCTCTACTGTCATTAGCTTATGTCTCTTATGTAGTTTTTATACTCCAGTTTTTAGTATACAGTTACCTTTAAAAAAGAACAAAGTACCAAAGTAAAAGCACGAAATAAAAGTTTAAATTAACAAACAAGAAGTACAAAGTATTTGAAAGTATACTACGAATGTAAAGTACAACTGAATAAATATAAAATACACTGTCACAATCTAAAACTACAGATACACAAAGTAAAAGTATAACAAATAAGACGTACCATGCACCATGTAACAAATAAAAAAGTAGCAAAGTAGAATTACAGGTAACAAAAAATAAGTACAAAGTAGAAATAAAAAGTAATAAAGTAATTTATTTATTAAAGAGTTTGTGTACATTCTGTACTTCACCTATGCCATGTGCCTGTTATGCAGGGCATGAATTACGGGGGGATTGGGGGTTTCCCCGCAGAAGGGTTACAAACAATATTGGGGGGAGGGGGGGTCAAACCATTTATATATCCATCTAACCTATAATGTTAAATATTACAATAAATTTACAGGATCCATGCCTGGGAGAATCTTTCACACCCCCCTAAAGTGGATCATACCATTCCTTGTTAGTAATGACCCCTCTCGTCTGCCTGTCTCGTGCTAATTATTGATGACATGGCTTGCGTCTTCACTAAGGTGCACAAGCTGACAGTGTTGGGGGTAATCAGTAACTTGCGTTACTCACCCACAGATCTCCTGAGCTGTTCTCTGTCCGGCATGAAGCACAGGTGGGTTGCCATGTTCGCCAATTATAAGTGACTCTGGGCTTATTTTTTCTGTCTCTTAAAGTATGAACATTAAAATATGTGGGTTGTGTGTTTGCATCTATAGTCTATATGCTTATTTGGAGTTTTGGAATCTGGTAGTCAAATAGATTTGCTTATTTGGACTTGTTCCCTAACTTGGCATCTCTATAAAATATCTGTACCAAGTTTGTACAAGTTTCACAATCCGTCCACCATCCCCACCACATAAAATAAATCAGAATAGCACCACAATGCTTCAGAAGAGATTTCAACTAGTTATTAAATGTCATAGATCTAGTGGGTCAAATAAGGGAAAAAGTGTTAAAAAAAAGGGTTATACTTTAACCTCTGACAAGGACTTTTATTATTAATAAAAATCTTTTTAAATGCTGTAAGCCTTTTATAGACAATTTTGCTTTCATAAATATTATAAGCTTTATACAGTGAACTGTAATAATTAGAAAAATTATACATATACATATACATTATAAATCATATTAGTTCATGATAACAATAATAATAATAATAATAATAATAATAATAATAATAATAATAATTTATTTTAAACTGATATGCATATTTCTAAATTCATTTTTCTTTCATTCACTTTTCATTCACTTTTCGTTTATACCTGTAAATATAAACTTTGATGAGACTCTTATTTTATCTTTACTGATATAATTATAATTTTTCAGTTATTACACTTGCCTGTCCACATGCCTTTAATGTTGCAAGGTTCTGAAGGACCCCCGAAGAAGCATTTATTAGACTATATTTTTCTAATGCTTAATACCAGATTCATTTGTTCTAAGAAAACAGCACCATAAAGTATAGTGAAGTTCATTTTATACATGATTAGTGTTGCTACTACTGCTATATTTTGTTGCTAAGTAAACCACTAAAAGGACTTGTCTTATCAATTATCTTTTTCACACTTTCTTGTAGGTTTTATTTCAGTACATTTGTTTGGGTTTTAGAATGTAACTTAAATAAAGTAAAGTAATTAGTAATCGGACTACATTTTCCAGAAATTAATTTGTAAAGTAATCCCATTTCAATTTTAGTTAAGTAATAAGAAAAAAATGATTACCTGCAGTAAAACACTCACATGAAGATGTTAGATTAGACTGTTCGAATTTACCAGTCACCATAATGGTAAACACAAAGTGGTAACACAGGCTTCAGGCTGAAGATGCCCTTTGAACTTCACATCTTAACGTACAAGCCATTTTAAGGTGGAATGGAAAATGTGAACATAAAACTAAAAGCTTTATACTCTTAAACACATGGTTCCTGTGGAATATAAATGTAATTTTCAGGACAAGACAGCAGATGACCGGTAGCATCCAGTAGCATTGTGTGTGTATTTCTGGGATTGACTAGCTGATAATTTTGCTCTATAATATATTGTTTATGACCCCTGACTACAGAGGTTATAATGTGGTATGTGCCAGACATTACAATCAGCAAGCAAGACACTGTAAGGTTTGTAAGACTTCAGTTAAGTGAAGCACGCACCTGAACTGTACTAGTTTCCCTTCACACCCTGAAGAAACCCCTCTTCCCTCCAATTGTCATTGTATAATTTGCACCCTGCTGTTATGTAAGCATTACGCCCCAGCCGCAGCTTCATCACACCATTTTCAACACACACTACAGTTCCCAGAACCCCCAGGCATCCATCATGGCTGCCTTCAGTCCACAGTTTCCTGTTCACACCTGTTCTGGTTATGTTCTGTATTCTGTGTTTGCTAAATGCTTTAATGAATCTCACCTGTTTTGAATTATCCCTGCACCTCAGTATTGTACTCAAGTTCCTTTGTATCATAGCATTAACTTGTGTGTCCTTTGTTTACTGAGTGTTTACTTTGTATCTGTTGCTTTTTGTTTTTGACCACAGCCTGATCATAGTTTTGATTCTCTGCCTAGTCTAGTTCATAGTCGTTTGCAAATCTACTGACCTTTTACTTGAATTCCCACTTCAGCCAAAACAAACTGATTGTCTGACTGCTTTGTTTTATACATACAGTATATTTATACTATTAATTAAGTAAGAAATAATACAATTTAGAAAAAGGTATTCAATATTAGAAGTTTGCAGGAGAAAGAGCATAGTTTGGATGAAATGAATTACCATTTAAGATCATACAAAATGTCTAAAGATTACATGTAAAAATACGCTAAATAAATAAGCAAGACAATCTGTGTAAAGCAGAATGGTTGATCTGTGAGTTTGGCATTGTTTTACTTGCTACTATAAATCAAAGCCTACCCCATTGCCTAATATATTAGCTGGCTATAAGCTGATATTTCTGTAGATAAGGCAGTAAAACACTGTATGTATAGTGACGTGAAACAACATTCGTGGAATTACAATAAACATAAAAGAAGTAAAAAAAAAAAAAATGCATAAAAATCTGCACTTATTTTTATTATTAGACAAATTAATTTAAAGGTCCATTTGCAATCTAAATCATGGCCCTACATATAAGAGACTGATTAGTTTGCTGCCAGAAAGCTACCAAAAATGTTTGTGACATCTGCTTTGATACATTAAGCTTACAAAGGCCAAATACAGGCTAATACTAAAATCTCTACTAATACTAAGTCTCACTTACCAGTTGGTCTGCTCCTTTCGCTCCCATTTTTGCCTGCCTGCATGACATAAATGTGTTTACAACACATTTAAGTTACGGAAATAAGTTACTTCTAGTATAAGGTAAATATAAAGGTTTTGTAACATACCACCAAACTTTTAATTTGAAAGATTACAAGCCACTGATTAACAGATGCTCCAATGTTCATCCACTGACAACTCCATGTTGACAACTCCAACATGACCTCACTTCAGGCCCTGTATCTTTCTCTTCACCTGTCTATATTGTTGTATTCCCGCCCCTGAAATATAATATGAATGCAGTAATGCATGTCTAAGGTAAAACTTATTCATTATTGTGGAGTAACATTCCAGCATGTGATTCAGAGGACAATGGTGCATTGTCCTGGTGCATCTGATGAATACATCGGGCACCAATGAGTCCATCAGCAATACACTTCTGTTCACATTTAGCTATGTTATTATTTAGTTTATGTTAATATTTAGTTTATTTATTAGTCATGTCAGAGAGATTGGTCCCAGCCATTGACATCACAGACCTGAATAGCTACTGGAAAACAATTCTGATGGGAACTCAAGAGGCTTATGTGAAGCATATTGCATTATTTCTGTTCATTGATATTTTGCTATTCATTGTGCTGTCGTTACTGACCTAAAGTTCAAAGCTGGTAAAAACTAACTTCACAAACCAGGTGCTTTGACAAGGTGAAAGCTGAGGCTAGTAAAGCTAGTAAAGTGACTGGAGGATATTTTTGAGTAGGCACTGCAACACAGGCCTTAACAAAGAATAAAAAAGACACAGTCACATAAAATTCAATGGTTGTGTGATTTGCTGCCAAAACACGCTAATTAACCCACAGTGCTGCACGGTGCATGGTATAATTGTTGGGTGGGACAAATGCAACTGACAGGTGGTTGCTGTCATGTGAAATGATTATGGTGAAATGGTGATGTTTAATCAACATTCTCGGAAGTCTCTAGTGTCAGCACTTTGTAGCAGTCAAGACTATAGCTGTAGTTTTCTAACAGAATATTTTCTGCTTTTTTTCTCCGTTTTTTTTTCTTTTGACTTAAAGTGAAAGAAAAAAAACAGGAAAGGGCTGTATTATGTAATAACATAGTAATAACAGTTGTTTCTGAGTACAACTGCGTAATTACTCATTTAAAGTGGTGTACATTCCACTTTAAATAGAACTTATAAACATAAAGAGTATGATTTGTCTGACTAATGCTGTTGGCAATTGGCAAATTGCTTTGGTGTTTGAGCAGTAAAGCACTTGGAGGCATGCAGGGTTCATCACACCAATGTGTCATTGATTATTTTTCTATAGTATCACACACTATTGTGCTTAACATAGAATACATTATAGAATTTATAATGCTATGAATTATATTACTTTATTCAAATGTAAATTTTAAATCATTTTCACTGTTTTGTGGTTTGAAAGGCCAAGAATTAAAAGCTCTAATTGCTATAATAAATAAATCATATTTAAATGGTTGTCATGCCTGTAAAATAAACAAGTGATTCCATTAATACTGGGTTTGTTTCTGGATTTTCTTTTATTCCCACACAGTTAGTAATGTTCACACAACATCGTTTTCTTATCAGCTTGAAGCTTGTTCTTCAGAGGCTCAGGGTCAAAGAGTCAATGCATTAGCTTTGACCTTATGAGCTTCTATCTCTGCTCTGTGGACAGAGCATGTGGTGGCATCCTGCTCTAAAAACAGGTCTGTGTGTGTGTGGGTGAGTGTTTGTGAGTGTGTGCAAGTGTAGCACTGGCTGTTTTTTTTCAATGACATGGAACGCTGTGTGACAGCCGGGATTGCTCTGTTTGTGGTGGGGTTTTCCAAACAGATATGTGGCTGTTGGTGTAGACGTTTGAGGTTTACATACAGTTTCACCACTTTAAATAGAAAGGCATAATGTAGTCCAGACGGATAAATTACAGCACCTAGTATTCTCTCAGATATGTTCAAGTCTGTCAGCTGTGTATTTTATCGTTTCCGTCTATGTCTCTCTGTCTTTCTCTCTGCTGGCTGTCTGACATTTCGCATCCCGCCCTCATGTCAGGATTGCCGTTTCTCTCAATAACAAAGACGCACAAAATTGCATTTCAGCGGCATCGATTTTTATTTCATAGTAAATGGCAGAGTAACAAACCGCCAGGCCGCCGACTTGCGTGTAAGGGCTTATCGGATAAGCACACTTAAACAAGTCCAGGGACTCGATAGTCTCTTGGCCCAATGGCAGCAAAATCAATTCTAATTCAATCAGAGGCAGCAAAACAAATTCCACCCATATTGTTCTCGCTGTAATCCTCGGGGAGGGAGACCCAGGCGGGACCTGGCCAGAAGAACACCAGCCACAAACATCTTCACTGAGTGTCATATTTCAAATGAAATGCCATCGATGTCAAAGGAAAGCCCTTGTTGGTTAAGATGTGTATGTGTTTTGCTCATTATCAGCATGGATTACACTAAGACATATAGCTTAACATTATTTAAGAGATGGAGCGTGACATTGTGTAGAAAAGATGGCCAGATGTATTCTGTCATCAGGTTTGGACATGGATGTGGATGTTCACAGTTGCTTGTTTATGTGTATATTGAACTCAAATGTGCTTCTACCTCATCTGGAAAATCGCCCATGGACGTGTGTTTTCCATGTTAGCACCTTGCCAAAAGGCTGATATTGGCCCTGGCTTACTAATGTATTATTAATTGTTGTGTGTGTGTGTGTGTGTGTGTGTGTGTTCAAGAAAGAGAAAGCAGCAATGAGTAGGTTTGGGTTGCTAAAGGGAGAAGGGAGTCCTCAGGGTTGTCTGGCACAAGGAGAGAGAGAGAGAGAGAAAGAGAGAGAGAGAGAGAGAGAGAGGGAGGAAGTAAGAAGGATGGAGAGGGGGAAGGGTGGAGGAGAGAGGAAAGAGGGATGGGGTGAACCAAGGAGGGGAAGAGGAGCCAGGTTTGGCCGCAGGCAGGTGCCTCTGATATGACAGCTGTTATAGCCTGCTCATAGATCCTGGCTGCTCGGCCCTTGGGACAACCAGACAGGCAAGGTGTGTGTATGTTCATGTGAACATGTGTGAGTTTGTGTGTGTGTGTTTACTGTCAGATGATATGAGAATTTTCTCTTAATGTTTATAAGGGACACACAGATACAACAATATAGTCCTAAATCTGTATAAAAAGGAAAAATAAAAAGGACAAATAAAATTAGCGATCACAAAAATAAGTTAGAATAAGAGAGAAAGTGTAAATAAGTTGTAAAAAAAAAAGTAATGGAGTAATAAGAATAATGATTTTGTTATTTGCTTACAACTCACACAACTAATAAAAAATGTTTTATATCCTATTCTGTTCTTGAAGTCTAAATTATCAACTAATGAAGTGTCAATTATCAAGACTACATAAAAAACTTATCTACATACTGCATAAGTAGCTTGTTAAGTTTGTTTATCTAGCTAGCTAGTTGTACAGGTTGTAACAGCAAACGTATTTAACACAAAGACAATCACTACTAATCACTATTAAGCTCACTTAGCTAGGTAATGGCTCACCTGTATGTGTATCCTCGGATGTATGTCGAATTGTGAAATATCAACATCTCTACAGCTTTTGGCTCGTATAATGTGTAGATTATATATAGATTATGTAGTGGTTAGCACTGTAGACTCCCAGCCAGGCAATCCGGGTTTGATTCCCGGTCCGGACTGTTCTGTGTGGAGTTTGCATGTTCTTTCCCGTGCTTGATTGGGTTTCCTCTGGGTACTCTGGTTTTCTCCTACAGTCCAAGGACATAAATGTTAGGTTGGTCGGTCTCTCTAAATTGCCCGTAGGTGTCAGTATGTGTTGGCCATGCGATGGATTGGCCCCCTATACATGGTGTACCCTGCCTTTACAGTTGATGCCGGGATTGGCACCAGCCCTGACTCACTGTGTGCCTGACTGGCGGGTTAAAGTGGAGAAGAAGTTTCTTCTGAAGTATTTAAACTGAAGATCGCTGATAAATTACTCATCTGTCTCAACTGTCTCAGATACTGCTGCTGCTGACTAGGCATTTCCTGACTTTTGGCAGGAAAGTGTTTTATTTTTGATTGGGTCGTGAAATTGGATTGTTTAAAACTTGGACTGTCTCATTGAGTTATAAGTAAACATACCAAGTACTTATACTCAAAAAGTATAATACATTACGAACTACATACTCAAATACTGTAAAAATGATACATCATCATAACAGGTTACATTCTACTCCTGAGCGCCACCATATTGAAGATGGAATAGGAGCCTGAAAGTGTCTGCGTGTTGTTTTGTTTTCATGTTTAAACTTTTTCTACATGAGTTTCCTCTGGGTTCTCTTCCCACCTCCCAAAAATATGCATTCAGGATTGGATGATTGGTTGCACTGCATGCATAAGTGTACACCCAGTGCTCTGGATCTATTCTGACCAGACTAAAGCAGTTACCCATAATGGATTAATGAATGAATAAATGAATGAATTAAACCTATCTCTTAACATTTCCTGTTTTTGTCTCTTCATCTGCCTGTCATGCTATCTTCTTTCCAAACATGCCAGGCAAACAGAAATCAGGCTATTAGGTGTAGCATACTAACTGTAATAGCAGCTTTCTTTTCATATAAGCATTAAGGACAGGATAATGTTCTTTTGACTCAAGATGAATAGGCAGCACAAGACTCAGTTACAATGCACTGTTATACAATTATGCCTTTTTTTTAAAGATGTGTGTATGCATACAGAATTCATAGCGTTATTTATTATTTATTGACAGACAGCATTATGGCCCAATCACCATTCTGGGCACTACTAACAGTTGAACCTTCTCCCATGAAATATAACACTGATAATACAGCCCAGCATCATTATGAAGGATTTAAAGCCCAAAGCAAGATACTGTAACCTTTTAACTGTATCTATTGAACGACAATGTCTAAATCCGCCCTTTATATCTCTCTTATCCTCATTTCCTCCTTTCTTTATTCTCTGCTCGAACATTTTCTTTGACTGATGAGATAATAGGTCCCCAGGTTCAATTCATGTTGCGGCCCGAATGTGGAATGAATCATCTTCTCCCACATTTTCCAAAACCTGCTCTCTTTCTCCCTCCCTCTATCTATCTTTCTCTCTCTCTCTCTCTCTCACACACACACACACACACACACACACACACACACATACAGCCAGTCCAGCTTTTCTATCATGAAGACCAGATTTTCCAAAAAGGAAATGAAAATGTAGGGCAGAAAGAGGTATAAACTTCAAGCCTTGTGGTACAGCTGACAGCACTCTGTTACCGGCCAACAAGTGGTTTGGTTTGGAGGGGGGGTCAGTACAATTCAGACCAGGCTCAGATAACATACACATTTCTATGAATGTTTAGAGCGATGTTAAAATTGCAGCAACACTAGTTAGAACATGAGAAGCTTAAACAGCTACATGTTTATCTCTCTCTCTTTCTGTCTCCTGTGCACACACACACAGCTTCTCTCTTGGTTTCACAAACTGAAGAGAATTTAGATATCTGCCTATTTGCCCAAAATACATTACCACATATACAATGTGAAAGATCCATGACAATATGAAAAGCTGCAGCACTGAAATGTGGGGACATACAAATCTGACTAAAATAACCTACTTCTTTGTATCCTGCATTTAAAAATGTCCAGAAAATCCTATTTTTCTTTGGATTTATAAGTTCAACCAACAGTGAAATCAATACTCACAAAATCACAATTTACAATTTGACCTATGGGAATGTTCCCAAGCCAGTGAAAGCATTCTTATATCTTTAGTAACTGCTTCATCATGATCAGTAGCTCCAGAGCTTTTCCCAGGAATTCACCACTGATGGGACACACACATGGGCAGCCACGGCTTAAAGTCAGGGAGCAGGTCTGACCAGAAGGTTGTCAGTTCAATCTCTTGACATGAATGACGTGCCCTTGAGCAAGGTACCAAACCCCCCAACTGCTCCTTAGGTGTCCTGTATAGGGGGCTGCCCCCTGATCTGGGCAAGTATGTTCACTGCTTCCGTGTGTGTTTCACTGCATGGATTTCACTTCATTTTCATTTTTAATGTAGTGAGTACACTTGTTGACATGTGTCTAGGAAGTAAGAGGAAATAGTAGAATCAGATGTAAACCCAAAAGGTATGGGAGAAACATGCAAAACTCTGCACCTAAGGTCACTACAATGCCCTGGTTACCAACTTCACCATGCCAAACCAAGCATTCCAACATTTACACCTAATTTGTATAAAACGGATGCTTGCACTTGTTTGAATTCCTACACATTCCGGGTGAAAATCAGACGACGCTTAAATAGTAAAAAAGTGTGAACATTAGGAGATAAGTCAACAATAGTTAACACCCCTGTTAAAAAAAAACCTCAGCCCTATATGACCTGAAGGATTAGTATTATAATTTGTGTATACACTCCATAAAATCTCACGTAAACAACATATACACATGCGATCTCAGGAATCCAGGTTCCTAATGTGCCACCTGTTGTGTCATACTTATCACAACAAAGTCAGTTTCAATTACAGAAGCCTTTTTGGTTGCTGACATAAGAGTGCATAAATGTACACAGACACACACACATAGAAATAAGAGAATACCTAGGTTTAACTGAACGCTCCGTGATCTTGTTAGTTCTACAAACCGCACAATGTTTTCCTGTCATTAAAGTCTAATGACGTTATTAAAATCACGCTGGGTTCCTGCACCACCGTTTGTGCAGGAACTTGTTGGAATGTCATCACTTGTTTCTGTCTGGAAGCTTTTTCTCTTTTTTTTTTTCTTTACTCACTCCTCTGTATTTACTTGCCTTGTAATACATTTCCACATTTCCTCCTGCTAATGATCTCTGTAAATACATGAAGGATATCTCAATAAAAATGCCTATCAAAACAATGCAAGGGAGCATACATAGTGAGGAAACAAGGCCAGTCTGTTCCTATTATTCTGATGTATCAAACCCATCCCGCTAGGACAACAGCAATGCTTTGAAAAGCCTGTGATTTATTTCATGTTTGTCTGTGAGTCAGAAGACTTGCTTTCCTCTGCCAGTCCACTGCTGTGGTTCTGACGCTGTTTGCAGATCTTTTCTGGACAGACTTGATCAGAGCTGGATGTGAAGGTATTCAAGATCTTCAGCAGCCCATGAGATGGCTTGAAAGCAAGTCTGTTGTGGATATACAAAGAGATTTAACGTTTAGTCATCTAAGATATTAATGCTACAGAGATGGATGGAATGGGGTGGAATAGGAGGGTGTTTTATCTATCTATCTATCTAGGCGTTAGGATCATTTCCTACAATGATATGTGACTTCCTACATGTGATCCTACATGTGATATCCTTCCCAAAATCACTCACCACCTCCGAACATCTACATCCCAAGCTTTCCCAAGTTTGCTTATACCTAGGACTCCTAACCCACTCACTCCTATATAAGCATGTCTGTTCGTCACGAAGCCTCACTCAGTGCATTGTTCATTAATCTGTCAACTCCAAGCCATTGTTTACTCTGTTTACACTACCTTGACCTTGACCCCTGGCACATTATTCTGACCTTTCGGTTTCTAGATTTGCCTAGTTTGTGCTGTTTCTATCATTGACTGTTTGTTTTATTACATTTTTTTTTTTGATAGAGTTTGCTCACTGTTTTGGATTCATGTGCCAGTTAAAAGTTGAGCCATAGAGTCTAACAGTCACAGCATATAACTTCACTTAAGTTTGTCCATGTCAATTCCTGCAAATTTGTGAAGCTCATTCGTTACACATGGTGTAAACCTAAACCACGAGGAATGCCGTGAAATGATTTTCACTTTACAGACGAAGTGCCTGAGAGGAAGAGATGCCACAAAGAAAGATGAACCGAAAAAGAGAAAGGCAGGAAGCTGAAAATGTGCTAAGAGAATAAAAAGGAAAAAGGGACTGACGTGGAGAAGGACACAAGGGAAAATAGACCAAACATGTCTGGGGTTCTGGGCCATAACTTGGCACAAGGGGTTTGTGGGCAGTCAAGTAATTAAAAACATACAAACCACTGCACAGTGAAACATAAACAGAGCTGAAACATTGTTAGAAGCGTGAGGTAGCCAAAGGAACTACTTTAGTTGAGGCGGTACAAATGTGAGTGCACGATTTTGTAAAAGTTTTCAAAAAATGGCGTTTCTAAACCCTTTTTTTGAAACCGGTCTTTGAACTCAACACCAAAATACATCATTTAAACTATGGAGATTAATAAATTACCCCAAAAAAAAGAAGAAGAAGGAGAAGCGTAGTCTCAAGTAAGCACTTTGAAAAGTAGCGAGCGAGAGTCAGAAAAATAACTGATTAGTGAGAGATTCGGCTCCAGTGCCTCACCTTGGGTTACAGCTCTCTTTGAGAAAGCTCTCTGTTTCAAAACAACTACATCATGCTGTTAGATATTTTATTTTCAAAATGCTAAATGTCAAATCGCAGCCTTGTGACTGGAAGGAACCCTTATGCTAATACCAAAATGTGTTAGCATACATATTTAAGGCACTTTTTAAATTTTCCTCTACTTCTGAACTCTAAGGGGAAATGCATGTGTACATATCTCGCTTACTTACTTGGGTATTTTTTTTTCTCGCTCTCTCTCTCTCTCTCTCTTTCACCATTAAACAGAAAGTAACCTTTTGGTGTGTCAGGCCCCGGGGTATCCATTCAATCTACAGCTATCCAGGTTGCGTCTCTACCTCATCCGCACTCTGTGCATCGTCTCTCTTTCTCACCTGCGGGAAAAAAAGAACAAAACAAGCAGGAGGAATGTTTATTAACACCTCCGCTGGCTCACTTGGCCCCGCTGGGCTGACCTGATTATCGCCTGTCTGTAATTACACTGAAACCAGAGGTGTGCTGTTCATGGGGGGGCTCGATGATTAGGGAAGACGAGGCGCTCTTGCTGTCTACCCAGGAGCCTCGGCGAGTATTAATACACTGTGATAGAGGCCTGTTGTTTTTGGGCCTTTGTTCTAAGGTACATATGGTTGTAAGGTGGATGATACTATAGGCTATGAATTGCTGGGTTTTAGAGGGAGGGGGGGGCACGGTTAGGCAAAGCGAGCTATTGTGGTAGGTGTTTTTTGTGCATTCATTTACTTAGTTCCTTTGTCTGTGTGTTGCCAAAAAAAAATCCAGGAAGAAACGGGAAGGTGTGAAGTTTGACTTGCTGAATATTCTCCATGTTGTATCCACAGGGAATAAAACTGTTTGCTCTCGAAGAGTGTTTGTGGGTGTTTTAGGAAGAAAAGTGCTGTAAAAGTAATGGAGAGGTGATATTATGGGATGGAAGTACTTCCTTTAACTTCATAGATTATAGGTTCATATAGGTTAAAAGGTCGGATATTAGAAATTCTTCACTTGAGGAACGTTCTGGACTGAAGTGCCATATGTTTAATACAACAGGTACCTTCTGATTTGATCTGGCTGCAATATGTTGATAGTGTCTGATAGATGTTGATAGATGTCTGTTTATCTGTTCATCTGTCCCATCACGTCCAGGACCTCTGGGTGACTGCTTTTACGTAAGCGCTAGTTGCTCTGACCACAAGCACAGATAGGTGCTGCCATCTGCTGACCGCTGCACACAGA
This sequence comes from Duopalatinus emarginatus, assembly GCA_028565595.1. Taxonomy (NCBI): domain Eukaryota; kingdom Metazoa; phylum Chordata; class Actinopteri; order Siluriformes; family Pimelodidae; genus Duopalatinus; species Duopalatinus emarginatus. The sequence goes on along the minus strand of JAOVVF010000022.1, from coordinate 12,233,471 downwards.
TCTTATGTGGATGCTGCATCTTAAATACTTAGTGATTTGTCCTGATCAGTTTACTCATATATAGGAACTGCTAGCCATGTTCAGAGTTGTAGTGATCCAGAGCCTGTCCTAGGAGGACTAGTTGGACATCAGTTCACACACACACACACACACACACACACACACACACACACAGATATATATATTCTTAAATATTATTCAGAGATAATATTCCTAGAATTACAATATATTTATATTCTAATTCAGTCAACAGTCATTTGTAGGGATTTTGTTGGAATAGGAGAAAAGACATAATGCTCAAATGAACATGTTTAGTTCTAATTAATATATTTATAAGTACTTAAGTAAAGAATAAAAAAACGCAATAAACTACTTTCAGACAATTAAGCGACACCACACAAGCAACAAAGCAGTTATACAGAATATCTAAACATAATGATGAAAAAAAATATTTTTTTTAATTGTAAGAAGACATTTATTTATTTATTTATTTATTTATTTATTTAATGTTTATACACAGAGTCTCCATTGTCGGTTCATTGTAACAGTCAGGATGTTTCTATCATGTGAACACAACTTTCTCATGTTGATTTTTTTTTTTTCAGGTTTTATTCCTTATGTAGAATGATTAGAGACTATTAGTATTTAAAATGTCCTGCTAAATTAGCTTTGTACTGGTTGCACTTCTGTTCTAATTCAGAAGATCATAACCAGACTATCCCTTCAATATATGCATTTAATTGAATTTCCTCAGAGGCTGTAAGACTGTCTGAAAGAGAGTAAAAGGAGGAGATGGGATAATCAAAGCCGTCCACCTTCTGCTCATCTCATGCTTTTCCTGGTGTCCCAAAATAACCCACTTTTTTGTGGGTAATCCAACCTATTTTAAAGCCTTGCTTAAAATAAATAAACCAACGTGTGTATGTATGAGTGATGGACGACAATTTCCATTTGTTACCTTCACATCATCTCTTACACTGTGTTTACATTATTCATACACTCAGTAACAGAAACTGACTTGTTTATGTGTTTATATAAGCGTCTGACTCATTAGGCTGTATTAGCTCAGTGGAAATACATGCAGAAAATGTGTCAGGAAAAAAGAAAAAACAGACAAAAATGACTCCATCAGGGAAAATAAACTGTTCTTTGAGGATACCATGGGTACATGTGTGATCAATTATAGACACAAATGTGGCAGATTTAACCATAATATTAAAGAAAGAATAGCATAAAGTGCTGAACTACTACGAGCTGACAGATCAACTCTACTGGGCACTATTATTTTAAAGCTATATTCTCAACTGATATTTTGATGATAAGGATGATGATGATGATGATGATGAGGATGATGGTAGTGGTGGTGGAAGTACTAGACAGCAATGTCTACAATATCACCCCAAATACTCTCATACCTGTTCAACTAGGTTGTGATCTGGTGACTGTGAAGGTCCTGGCATATGATTTACACCATTTTTGTTCCCGTAAAACCATTTAATGATGCCTTGTGTTCTGTAGACAGAGGTGGACTTATCCTGAAAGAGCCCATTCCTATCAGGAAAGAAATGTTTTATCATAGGGTTAAGGTGATCAGTCAAAGGAAATGCAGTATTGATTTGCATTTGATTGACTTTTCCCTCTAATGGGACAAGTAGACTCAAAGCATGCCAGCAAAATGCCTCTCACATTATAACCAAAGCATGATTTTCTCCTTTAATCTTTAATCTTCAATCTTTTCTTGTCCTTGTTTTAAGGTGGTTATTAAAGTACAGTCACCTTACCACACATCACCTCAAAGCTCACCTTCTTCACAATATCTAATGCCGAATATCATAAACTGGACCTACAGTAAAACTCAGATGAAAGATATGATATAAGGTATGTTATAAAATTGATCCGGATGACACGTCCTGGAACTTTAGTGGATTGAAACTACTAGCACAGTCTACCAGATATTTTTACTGCATGCTACTCGAGAACCAGGTGCCAGTGTGTTTTCATGTAGTCTTTCAATGTCATATACTCTATGCCTTCTCAAAGTGAATACATACAGCTGGTATAGATGAATGAGCAGCCCTGCTGTCTTTCAAACTTATCAGCATATCAATATTCACTTTTATTCTTTTACTTTTGGCATAACGAATAATTTGCTGTTAATAAACATCTTAACATGGATTATTTTGGACTTTCTGTGGATCCTAATGCAACAGCACCACCAATGGTTGAAAGAAAAGGGAACATAATGGTATCAGGAAGTTAAACTGTACACAGTAAAACACCTCAATGCGAGCTGAAAAGTCTGCAGGTTCAGTGAAGTTGGGGTGTTGTGGTCATTTTGTCTGAGACTCTCAGACACTATAAGTATCCTCTTATAATCAAGGCTAACTGTATGCGCTAGCATTATAAGGAGATAAATTGCTGATTGCCATACACACCTGAACTTGGAAGAAGGTGAAACGCTTACATTTACGGCATTTGGCAGACACTCTTATCCAGAGTGACTTACATTTATCGCACATATGAGGGTTAAGGGCCTTGCTCAAGGGCCCAACATTGGCAGCTTGGTGGTGGGATTCAAACCCCAATCTTCTGATCAGAAGTCCAACGTCTTAACCACTGAGCTACCAGTGCCTCCTCGTAAGCCTTTACTTAAGCCTTTACATTAATTTTTAATATTGCCTGTGAAAGACATTGTCTAATGAGACTATCAACATACAGCCTAGCCTCATGATATGCTGTACTAGCATTAGCGTTACTGTTTACTTTCAGCTCTGCTCTCTGTTAAGGAAAATACAGAATAACCATTTCATTTCCCTGCCTGTTTCGCTCTCCTTAATTCTTCTCCTGTCGCTACACCATTTCCTCTCATTGTACTTCCATTCAATTTGCCTCCACCTGCTAATCATTTTCAGTTCCACAAAACTTTGCCAGCGCTGGGTGTAAAGCTAACTCTCAAACCAGGGTTTAATGAAAGCAAAATAAACAACATCCTCCGCAAGGCAGTGCAGTTAGGATTTCAAAAAGCCGGCTACAAGATTCATTAGCAGGAGGAAGTCTGATCTGAAGCCTGGTCAGATGTGGGAGAACAAACAGAGCAGACAGAGTGATGGGGGAATGAAGGGATAGAAGAGGAAATGGAGTGGGGAAAACAATTTAGCTTCACTAAACACTGTTGATTCAGTCTATATGTTAGATAATTCAGTAATTGGTATGCTGCCCTTGTTTCTGTAACTTCACATTTATGCGTAAGTGAAAGTATTAACATGTTAAATATCATGTTAAAAATTGTATTTATTATAAGCTAGAATTTTGCTTGCTGCTTAACCAATTAAGTTACCTACTGGAACGCTAGTCTAACCTATCGCTAGGAATAAAAAGGTTATCTTAATGTTAGCCAACTTACCGCAAATTTGCTGCCCTTCATGCTTTCTCGGGACGAACAGGAGACACTTCATTTGTCTTTCAGAGTTTTTTCCTACCACAGCATATTGGAACATTTTACTGAGGTCATGCCAGCAACACTTATCCTCCACACTGTCGCTCAGTGGCTAATCAATATAGCTACAGAGGATATCTGTAGAATGAACCACATTGTGTGTCATGACAAGGTCACAACAAATGACAATAAAACAATTCTCTGTTTTCTTTTCTACATCGATGTTTTACACTGAAATGTAAGTAAAATGTATGGAAAGCTTTGTGATTGAAGCATAGAGAGCATTGCGTCTCAGTGGCTAAATTAGAGAAAAGAGACCTTTAAGATTTTAATTAGTGCCTCAAAGCCTTTATGGAAGAGTACAACTATTCAGTTTCAATAACACACAAATAAAGTATAAATACACTTAGAAATAATGTTTAAGTGTCATACTGGAGTACAATTCTTTCCTGGTGAGATCAATAGAAATATTCAATGCTAATGGAAAGTAAGTAATGTAAATTACATTTTCAGCTTCTAATATACATTATATTTATATAACTATAGTTTCGTCATCTTTTTATCCTCATGCTATTTTTCCACTTTATATACTTGATATACTTTAAAAAATAAAACTCTCACATTCTGAACTAAACTTTAACATTATAATTTGTAAATTCTTCCTGTGTGTGTGTGTGTGTTTATTTTAATGCAGTGCAAAACAGAAGTGAATGTTATATATTTCTAAATCCTAGACAATAGGGGGAATGCTGTATTGGTGTATTGGCATGCAGCAAACGAAATATTGTGTGTGTGTGTGTGTGTGTGTGTGTGTGTGTGTGTGTGTGTGTGTGTGTGCGTGTGTGCCTGTGTGTTTTCTTTTCCATCCATTACCACATTTTGCTTGGTGTGATATTTTGATTTAGCTGTAATGAGTTGTAAGTGGCCAATACTTTCTTCTACAGGAAGCTCGTGTCAAACTAATTAACTTTTAATGAGAAGGAAGCTACTGATTAGTGTATTTTTGTTGGCACACGCCAGCATGGAGCAGAGAACAGACCTCTTACTCGCCCTTGCTCGCTTTCTCTCTCTCTCTCTCTCTCTCTCTCTCTCTCTCTCTCTCTCTCTCTCTCTTTCAAAACACACACACACACACACACACATTGAGAAGCCTTTATATTTAGCCAGCTGTTGTCAGTCTAAATGTGAGATGTAAAAGTGTGTGTGTGTGTGTGTGTGTGTGTGTGTGTGTGTGTGTGTGTGTGTGTGTGTGTGTGAGAGAGAGAGAGAGAGAAGCCTCTAATGCAAGGCACATATTAACTAAATACACTGTCTGGTCATTAAGAAAGTCACACACTAATAGTTTGTTGGACACCTTCAGCCCTTCAGCTGTAATTACATTGCACATTGCACCATGGCAATAGTACACGCTTATGCAATATTTATTTCCATCCAGAGTTATGTTAATTTTTGTCCAAGATCTTGTTGGTGACAGGAGAGAAGAATCTTTCTGTAAAGTCTTCTCCAGCACATCCCAAAGACTTTTAATAGGGTTACGGGACACTTTATTTGAACAGCTACCTTTTTTTGGCCAAGGAGTGTACATTGGCATGGTCTATTATTCAGTTATTGCATATAATGGTGAAAAGATGTGTAGTTATCAGTGTGAAGAGTCACTTATATCAGTCTGGCCAATACAAGAGGTTGTCAACCAGTAGGCTGTGGATGGGATGCTAACCTAGAAAAGTATTTTAGTCAACCTAACTGATTATATCAGACACAATTAATCTATTTATTTCAGGTAGTCCAAAAGAGCAAAACTGGCTGTGTCCTCTTGGTATGAGGTGGGTATTCTTTCCCACATTGGTCAATCACAGAGTCAATAGGCAATAATGTTTGTCTGTGAATGCTATTGCCTGTGTATTTGTTTTCTTTTGTGTGGGTTGCAATGCCCTGTGAGGCAGTATGAGCAGCCGTATAAAAAGATGGAACTGAATGGCTTTATGTGTTAGCATGTGTTAGCCTCCATCCCTCCTGGCTGGTAACTGACATATGATTATATACATTTTATGTAACCATTGCATAAACGAGCATACCTAACTCTCTGTATTCTTTTCTCTACCACCTCTTCTCTCTCCACACCCATTTGGATAAGCTACACCTGATATGGCTGAGGCACCAGGAGATACCCATGACCCCGATTTCTGATTCCTCCTCCTCCCTAAACCTGCCTGATCCACTCAGACTGCCCGTATATCTTCTTGGAGTCTCATCTGAACCAACATGAACAGTCTATAGAACACCATAATGGACAGATGTAGAAACCATGAATCAGATTACAGACTTTTACTATAATTAATTCTCTTGTTACTTGCACTTTTTATTTATAATTGCACTATCTGTGTCGACCAAATGAGGATGGGTTACCTTATGAGTCTGGTTCCTCTCAAGGTTTCTTCCTCTTGTCATCTCAGGGAGTTTTTCCTTGCCACTGTCACCACCGGCTTGCTCATTAGGGATAAAAATTTATATAAATGTATAACCCTTACTTTTATTTCTGTAAAGCTGCTTTAGGACAATGTCCATTGTTAAAAGCCATATGCAAATAAAATTTTATTAAATGTAATTGAACATTTTAAGCTGGGGTGTCTTTTTAAAGCTGTTAAGTGATTTGTAATAGTAATAGGTAGCTGTTGATTCAGGCAAGGATTTATGTGTAACTGAACGTTTAGTTGAATACAAAATGATTAACCTAGACTTATCAGCAAGTATCATAACATAACATAACATTATATGTATTATATTTACCAGTGAAGAAAATTCTAACTTTATACTGCTTTCAGAAAACTGAGCTCTGGTCAGTGTTGGAATGTGAAATCAGCAGAAGCAAGAGGATTCCCAGTAGGCCTGGTGATGGGGTCAGCTATAAATGAATTAGTGTGTAGGCTGGATTTGCTCAGCACTGGCCACTGTTGTTCTCATTGCTTTACCGACAAGCATATTCACTTCTACATACATACTGCTGGAGGTGAAAGCGGTCCAAACTTTGTTTGACTCATGCTTCAATGTCTATGTGATGATTTAAAGGGTTGAGGGAATTACTTGCCAAGAAAGTTTTGTGTCAGACTACTGTCTGTCAACAACTGTATCTTCATTGTCTTTCACATAGTACATACAAATGTACATGCACTGACAAAATGTAAACAACGCTGCCAATTCTGCAGACATTTAGAAGAGTGAATGATCGAATCCTTAACGACTGAGCAGCACAGCCCTCTGGGATGTGTGTTTTAAATAGCGACTGGTCAGATAAATCACATAGAAAATAAAAAAAGAAAAAGAAAATTCTTTTACATTTAAAAAAGGCAGTGTTTTCTTGAAGGAGTGCACACATATGCAAGAGAAATACAGTCAGGATAATAGTGTCAGAATGAAAAATGTATAAATTTACAAATAAATATTTAATGAAGTAGGGAAAGTAAAAACGCTTAGATTTTAATGCCCAGTCTGTTATTTGTTACACTGAGATACTGACACCTATCGATACTCATAATATTTATAAAAGGATGTCAATTTATTACACTATTGATGTTATGCATAAATAAAATAACAGTAGAAATCATTACCATTTTTTCTCACATTCAGATTGTACTCTCAACTCTTAATATCAACAAAAACATGCTGTGGTTAGTTGAGTGTTTTTTGTGTGTCAGTGTTTAAATTTGGATGTTGTTTCTCCATCCTCCCTCATCAGGCTGGATAGACCGGAGCCAGGCTGTGTTCATCTGATGCCAGCATCGCCTTGCCATCTACCAAGCCATCTGTGTGCTCTCAGGTGAGCATGTACAGATGAGTCTGGCACACACACTCCTCATGTGTATAAGGTTTATGTTTGGCACTAAGCTGGCTTTTAAAATGGCAAACAGTGCAGTGGTATCAAAACTAACGGAAGGCTGCTCTATTCATGAGACTGTGAGTGCAGGAAGTTTTCTTATTCTACCGTATTACATTTTAATGTTTAATATCAAATCTAGTAGCATCGTAAAGAAAATGTGTCATGATCAGAGTGTGTTGTAACCTTGAAAAACCCTTTAAATGGTGAAATTTGGATATTTTATAATATATATATATTACTGAAGGCTATAAGCTATTCTGTGGTGCAATAAAAATTAAATTATGCTATAAGACATAGGATACAAGTGACAGGGGGCAAAATACATGCACACAACCTCAATATAATCTATATTCAAAACTGCAACAGGTAAAGCTCAAAATCCAAAAGTATAGTACACAATAAAGCTTAAATGATGGTTTTACATAAAAAAAACTAATCAGGAGCATAAAACAGGTGAACACAGTTGGATAGCAAACAAATGACAGAACAGAGGCAGACGCATATCTAAAACAGAAGCACACATTCAAAACAAGACCTACATAGAGACAAAGTCAAAGCAACATAATAAAAGAACATTAAAAACATAAAAAATAAAACATTTTGTTGATTTGTTATATTTAGGTTTATGTGTTATTCCCACAATATAAAAAGACTAGTTGGATGGCCCTGTGAAACATTTTGAGGTTTCTGTTTTTGGACTAGATTACTGCAATAAAATACTCATGAGTAAATTGTGGTTATAGACATTTACAACACAGCATTCATTAGAGCATGTTTACATGCTGTGGTTGACTATGATAGCACTATGTAATGGTAGCACTATGATTTGTTTACCAATTATTTCATTTCCCTTCTGAATAGTAACATCAAAATAACTACCAAATAAATAACTGGGACTTGAAGATGAATATAAATATTACTAAACTATCATTTATCTTGTATCTTTCTATTTCCATTTACTTCAAAAAACAAATTTGCTATTTAAAACTAAATATTATGGCATTGTGTATTGTCTAGTATTATTATAATATAACACACCCTATTTAACTGTTCCTGAACTGTTTTAGTATTAGTATGTGTGTTATGTGAATAGGATTGCAAATGATGCCATTTCAAACTAGTCATTTCAGTGGAAAAAAGAGATCATATATAGATAGATAGGTACATTCACACACACACACACACACACACACACTTTAATTCACATGACTGCATGTCTTTGTGTGTCTGTATATGACTTAACTATCAGTCTTAATTATCAGTATTTATTTCATATCTCCTAATGCCAGCAAAGTGTTTAAATGGCTAAGAAAAATACTAAACAATATGTTTCCAATATTAACTAAATTAAATGACTATTTAAATAAAAAATTTAAGTTTATTGAAAAATCTTAGTTGATAGTGTTTATAAAATTGGATCAGTGGATCTTTTTTTTTTTTTTGGCTGTGACATTTTCATTCATTCATTCATTCCCCTATCATCGGCAAAAAAAAAAAAACCCTACAGTTGTAATTATTGATTGTTCACATTAATAATGCAGTCCAAATGGCAATTATCAAAAAAATTAGGTCTTTTGCAGTCTCTAAAGTTCTCATTGGGAGTGATCTGCACCATAGAGTGGCTCGTTTGATGTTCCAAGTCCAATGAAAGCTCCCAGAGTTCGGACCTCGCCCGTTTCATCTCTCAATTACTAAATTAGTTTGTGGATGTTCTGCCTTCATCTGTCACAATATGGCTGGAGTTTGATGAAGTGAGAAAAAAGTCTGAAAAGAGAGGCAGAGGCAGCTGGTGGTGTTTCAAAGGCACTCAGGCCCTTAAAGATGATCTGTGTTTCGTTTCATGTGCCGTAGACCAGGCTTATGAACCGGGCTCTGGGGTTTATGGTGCTTTTTTTCACACGAGAGAAAGAGAATCTGTTTGATTTGTCTGAAGTTCTGTAGATTAATATACAGCTGTCACGGGCCCAAGGATCCACACCTCATCAGAAGCCTTTCATCTGTGCAATAGCACCTCGGGCATCAGACAGGGCACACACACACACACACACACACAGATATGTAGTCGATCTCTCACTTTCACTGTCTGTGTCTCACACACACATTCATGTACTAAGTTCCATTTAAATTCCATTGCATGTGAGTTTTCAATGTCAGGGTTTAGTGCAAGGGAATATGATGATGATGGCTTTTCCTGTGATGATGAACTGTCTCAGCTCCCTCGTCCCCTTTGTGTAACTGACAGCCATATGTTTTTAAAAGGCCATTTGCTTCTCATGAGCTTCTCAGAGATCACTGGTTCTGTGTTTTGTGCCTCTTTAAATAACACTTTAGGTATGTTTAACATCCCAGATGCTCCCACGTAAGAGAGAGAGGGAGTGGCAGAAAGCACACCAAGTTCATTTGCGGACAGCATTCGCTCACGTCTAAGACTTTAGTTCACAGGTGTTATAGATAGATAGATAGATTCAGCTTTATTGTCATTGCTCGATACAAGTACAAGGCAACGAAATATATTATACATTATAAACTTCAGATGTTTTGGCACCATTCAATCAGATTGTATAAAACAAACATTTAAATAATTGTTATTCACATTTTTTATTGTAGCTGATGTCAATATTATTTTTATTTATGTTTTATTTTTAAAAGAATCTTTTATGTTATGGTCCTTTTTTCTATGTATTGTTTGAGTCTTTTTCCTCTGTTATGGTTGATGTATTTCTTGTCATTGTTGTCTCCTTGCTGCTATGTTTTATGTTGTTGGAATTGGCTTTGTTTGCTGTTGTTATTTTTCTTTTATGATTTAGTTTTTTTCACCTATGTTTTACCTCTTGACATAGACGAAGCGCTGTTCTGCACCATTGCAACCTATAAAATGTCACTCAAAAAGGGCGTATTTTCTTCAACTAAAGTCACAGAATTTTATTGAATATTTTTGGTTACAATTATTGACATTCATGAAATATATGTGAAACATATCTTGTGATCTGTGACTGAAGGTGAGATTGTAAAAGATTGTGTAAAATCACTCTTTGATCCAAAAACATTTCAGTCTGTTGACTTCCACAGGTCATGTGATGGACATGTAAAATACCCTAACACACTCCATAGATATGCAACATATTAGTAAATAAGTAATGCTTCCATCATGAATATGTCCATTAGTCCTTATCACATCAGGAAATAATGAAGAGTATATTGTGACTTCCTACATCTGCCATTTTCCACCCTTTAGATCTGGCAAGGAGAAGTAAAGTACAGTATATTTGTCACCCAAATGAGGATGGGTTCCCTTATAAGTCCCTGAGTCCTGAGTTCCTCTTAAGGTTTCTTCCTCTTGTCATCTCAGGGAGTTGTTCCTTGCCACTGTCGCCACCGGCTTGATCATCAGGGATAAAAAATTCTATAAGTACATAACCTGTTTCATTATTTCTGTTCCATTATGCTGCCTTGGAACAATGTCTATTGTTAAAAGCACTATACAAAAAAAAAATGAATTGAATTAAATTAAATTAAAGGGCAAAAATAATTTTGTGAAGAAGAATAGCACAGCATAAGATATTTTTATTACTTACCTTTGTGTAATAAAATATTTTAGTAAATAATGTTAAAATAATTTTTTTTTAGAAATATTCTTATAGCTGAATTTGTTTATGACAAAGGTCCCAAAACTTCTACACCCTGAAACAGTAAAAGATAAAAGCTCGAAATTATGTTTTACATTTACAGAAATCATAAAATTATGTTTTATGCACAGTTTAAACATACACTGTTTATGCACAGTTAAAGATCAAACAAGCCTTTGATGTGCTTGTTAGATAATGTCTGCAATGGTAAAATAGATAGCATTCACAAAACTTTACAAATAATAATAGAGTTGAAAATAGACATGCATCTGATTAAAAATGAAATATTTCTCAGTAATGATTTCTGAGTAATGATTAATGTATTCTTGTAATGCATTAATCATTACATGATACCTGTATTTACATAATAATAAGACATAATTACACATAATTAAGATGCAGTAAACCACATGACAGTACACTACATTTTCTTAAATTAATGCAGAGCAAACACAATGAACTATGGAGTAAAATGACCACAGTGTGGCGCTGTTCAGCTAATATCTCTGCAAGGGCAAATTATCAGCACATACTTAAAACATAAAAACATTCAGCCTTTGAGGCTTCAGTACTTCATTTATGACAGTCTTCATTTATAATCTTTGGATTAAAATTCAAATAGCAAGTGTAATTATTAGTGTCATAGATATCGATTACTATTAAGATATTGTAGATAAAATATCTACTTAAAACTTTATGTTTATATTGTTTATGTTTATATAATCACTTTATGTTTATATTATTCAGTCTGTCACTATGTAACCACTGTACTCTGCCTACTGACATTTTTCTTTTGCTGAAGAAGAAAACTTTATCTGACTAACTTTATATTTTTACAGCTTGAACATTCCTACAAATTCCTTTTTTAATATAGACATTGCTTCAGATTTTATACATTCCAGTACCATCTCATAGCTCTTATTTTGGATGTTAAACTCTCATAAACACCTGGGTTATTATACCAAACTATTAGAGGAAATCTCTGCAACAAACTCTGATATCAATTCCAAAAATTGCATAAAATCCTATACATTTAAAGTTATATAAGTTATATAGTTTATAAAATAAAATGCATTTACATTTTAAAATAAAAGACATTGTTCATTGTTGTTTGTTTGTTTAGATTATAAAATGAAGCTGGAAATTGTGGTTGAATTTTGTATTTAGAAAGTTGCAGTTGTGAGATTGTTTTCTATATAATATTATTTATTGACTGAAATGTCTCCCTTATTGCTTTTTTGGATGAATATTCAGTTCTACTAAATGCTGACTTTGGCATGCTAAAATAAAGCAAACACTCACTTTACAGTTTACAGTAGTGCCTTAATATTCCTGTTTAATGCTAACAATTTTCTGTTGCTACAAATCCGCACCTATTGCTCATGGTCTATGGTACACTACAATAAATGTAGGGAAAATGTCTTACAGGCTGATTTATCTGATTTATCAGCTTTGTAGCTCAAGTCCAAGAGATACCATGTTCTGCACATTTTTTTTTCTTTTTCTTTCTAACATCCTTGCAACAGCTCGTAAATACTTTAGGCTTTAGGCATCGGCTCATAAATACTTTAGGTTTGAATCTGTCGTTGCTGAGTGGGAAGGGAACTGGAAAAACAATTATTTTATAATACTTTGGCTCCATCTAAGGACAGAGAAATGAAATGCAAGTTTCTAGCATACCATATGCTTGTTGGACAGGGGCCTCATAGGATCTTACCATCACCTTCAACATACTGCATGCTGTGGCCCCTTTCTCACTTATATTGAGGTCAAAAAGTTGTTCAGTGCTTCCATTTTTAGATTGACTACTGCAGCTCTCTCTTTTATGCTGACCCTGCTAGATTTCTCAAACATCTTTATTATATCTAAAACTCAGTTCTCCATACACTTCCCAAGAACACTGCATACTTCATACCTGTTGTACAGCAACTTTATTGGCTACCAGTTAGCTGACATATTTCAATATCCGTTTTCCAATGTTCACTTCTGTTGCACACTACTCCTCCTAGGTTTTTTTTCCTTCTTCCTTACGAAAAGAGTACTTGCGATTGTGAAATGCACTATATAAATTAATCATCTTCTTCTTTTTCGTGTTTTCTTCTTCTTCTTCTTCATCTTCTTTTTATTATTATTATTATTACATAAGATATTAGCATTAATATTATTATAGATATTATAGATATAATTAGATATAGATTATTATAAAATATATTATATTATTATATAAGATATGAGCAATGAAATGCTAAAAAAGAAATGAGATATGTGATAATTTAAAAAAAAAAAAAATTCTGTAGTTTCCGAATGCAATAATAAATCATATAAAATAATATAACTATAATAATAAAACTGTTGTCTGCATATATGCACCAGTTCAAAGTATTCAGCTTCTTGGAAATGGTGGCGCAGACACTCAAAGGGTTACAACATATTGACTTCACTGTACTACTGCGGGCGTCAAAATGTTAGTGTTGGACATGATTAATATACTTGGCACTAGAACATCTTGTGCCAAAGGTCAAGCATCAATTTTGTGATTCTATCATCAGAATGCCATCAGAATGCCATATGTTTTACAGCCAGATAAAGAAAGAAAGTCAGAGCTGTCAAATGATCACAACCTGAGGGAGTCGGATTAATTGAACAAGAGAAAACTCACAAGAGCATTCCGGATTGCTTGAGTTCAACTTGCAGCTTGGGTGAGAGATGAATTTGAAATGATTTCTCTCTTGTAGCAAGGCCAGTGGCATTGAGTGTAATTAGACCAAGAGTCAGCCAATGCCCAAGGTCTGCTGAAGAACTTCCAGGGAGTATTGACATCTACTGAAGAGCAAAGGTTCACTTGGGGCAAAGGGGTCAAGGAATGAGTACCAATTACAGAATAGGAATTACAGGATAGGAATTATAGGAATTACACTCAGTGATTCTGTCTTTTGGGGAAAAAGTATATGTCAGGGTTCTGGGGTCTACCCAGGCTGTAGAAATGTGTACAAACTCTTTACATTTGCAAACTTGAAAATATATGGTCTGGAGATGGTATGGGATTGTGTGTCTCACTACTTTTGTCAATGGTACAGCAGTAGAGGGGTGTATCTCAGTCACTATTTTGGGACATGTGTAAATGTTGTTGCCACTGTACTGATTTGTGGTGGTGAAGTTAAAGCTGAGGTATTGGAAACTTCTGAACTAGCTAACTTTTTTTTTTTAACATAACAAATAAAAAAATAATTTCCATTTAGCTTTATGGGAAATCGAATTATATCGGGACATAGAGATCATATGTGCTCTCAAATCAACAAATTAATCAACTCTAGACTTCCCCTTTATAATTTGTTTGTGGTTCATTTTGCGGGCCACTTGATTTGTTAAAGATGTCCCAGTTTGCTTTATGGCTAATGATCTTGTTGTAATTGGTTCCCAGGTGTTAGGTAGATGTCATAATAATGAGAGTATATATAATTCTACAGCTAGGAATACAGCCTGCCAGTGCATTTGTCAGGCACTAAACATGCATTTCATTCATTCACATTTATCAAAATCACAAGATTTGATACAGAGATTGTGAAACAAATAAGATGCTTATGCTTAAGTATTATCTAAGACTATTTCACTGTCTCAGTAGATAATCTGTACACAGGAACAATTTGAAAACTTTGAAAACTACATTATCGACTTGAGGTTAAATTCAGTTTATTGTATATGTATTACACTTCATTCCATCTCAAAATATAATGTCAACGTGTCTGTGTGTGTTATGACTGTCTATATAGCTATATAGCTTTGTCTGGGTCTTCCTGTCCTGTCCTGTCCTGTCCTGTCCTCAATTCAATTCAATTCAATTCAATTCAATTCAATTCAATTCATTTCAATTCAATTCAATTCAATTCAATTATATTTATATAGTGCTTTTAACAATGGACATTGTCCCAAAGCAGCTTTACA
>JAOVVF010000022.1:12190727-12202020 GCA_028565595.1 Duopalatinus emarginatus | reverse complement strand
CTCCACATCATTGCATTCAGTTTTTATTCACAATTTGTTTAGTGTCCCAACTTTTTTGGAATCCGGTTTGTATAACACCATGACTCTGTGTTTTATTCCACTTATTCCACAGCAGTTTGCCAACAAGTAAGTTTGTTTATGGACAACTTTTAAAAAGTTGTTGTCTCAATGCTTTTGTTCATATAGTGTATGTCAAAAGACTTAAGCTTACTTATGCTTGCATTAAACTAAGATGCTGTGAAGAAGTAATGCAAATACAGTATGGAACCAGAATGGGTTTGGAAATCACATTGCACTGCTACATTAACAATTCACAAACCTTGTGTTGGTCTAGCCAACTGAACAGCTCATTTTTTATTTTTTTTTTAAATAGTGACTGAGTACAGTAAAACAATGGCTTACATCCAGTTCCTTTAATTTACAGTGCAACACAAAGTTTTAATTTCCTATATGTGTAAGGCATGACTTGAGCAAATTTTTTTGCACTCTATCGATAAGATATATATATATATATATATATCTTGCTTAGCTTGCAAAACTGAAGCTACGTGTTAATGCTCAGAATAGGAAGTCTGGTTCATTTATACAGGTTAGACAGCTTCAGTCTCATGCAATCTGTGGTCACTCCTTTTCTTGTAAACCTCAACCACAGGATGTGAAGTGACTTAAAAGAAAGATGATTCTGAAAAACTAAAAAAGCACAGTGAAAAATACGAGCTGATTTTAATCGCGATCTGCACCCAGTGATATAAATAAACCAAAGGAATGCACCGAACAAACCTTGTACTTTTATGTCACTAGATCAGATAGGTGATGCAGATCATGAGAGAGTCTCAACATCTACAATTATAATCATGTACAGTAACAACAATGATAATGTGTCACTCATTATTTGTATTCAGAATCCAGCTATAACGTATGCAGTGCCTAAAGCAGCTCAGCTGAACTAAAGTTACGAATAACACGCAGTAACACGAGGAAGATAGTCTTTTTGCTTTCCCAGCTATAAAAGAAAGCACTGCATCAGTTTTATTTTCAGATGGAATATGCAATATGCATGAACTGTATCATTGCCACTCGCTTCCATAAGACCTCATTTAGAAGGCTAGAAACAGTGTTTTGCGTAACTGTTCAAAATAGCCTGACCACACACATCATTATTGTTTTGCCTCTTTTGATGTCTTTTAATCTCCAGTCATTTCAATTATATTTCGTCTTAAAATACACATAAAAGATAATTGTAATGTCTCCAAAAAGGTCCAGACACAACATAAAGGCAGACAGTTAAGCCTCATAAGTTATGTGTGACACTGTATAACTAAAACAAAAGCTCACACACAACCTTAAATGGTCAGTGTTTTTCATGCTATGTCTGGTAACATTATTTGATTGAGGAGCATCTGTCCTTTGTTCTTTTCACCATTTTGCAAGACCCGGTTCGAAATCATTCTCCAAGTCCAACTCACCATGCAGTCCTCACTCGGCCAGTTAAAAATACAATCCTGTTATAACTGTCATCACGTCTCTTTTTCTGAAGGTCCCTACGTTTGATTGGTCTGTTATTGCTCTTCTCTCTCCTTTATTCCTTTCTCCTAAATGACATGAGCAGACTTTGAGAGCATCTGTCTCTGGACAGCACCAAAAAAAAAAAGATGTTATTTCCTGTATTGTGGGTTGATGTTTAAACTCTGGCCAGTCGTATTCATCTTCAAACGCTTATAATGGATGGGTTCACAATTTAGGGGTTCTGACCGCATGCAGGGTCATTTGGTTTCTAAATGGGGCTCATCCTTTATTTTTTATTTTACTAATTTACTAAACCGATAATAAGACAGTTTGAAGTGCAACTATTAAAAAATGTTAGTGGAAGTCGCATTAAAACAAGCCACATTGAAGAGAGTTTTTCCCTAACCTCGTAGACTTTACTAGCAATGAATGGGACAATTTGTTTTCCATCTATCTACCTTCACTAGTTCCTCGACTAGCTCATTAAATAAGACTTACTGGAAAAATAGAAATCCGAAAAATGAACACAAAACTGTTTTGCAGAATAGGGATTTACAAGCGTGACAGGTAATAACAAGAAGAACCTTGGGATGAAGTCAGACAAATCTTCCTGTTATCATGGTTATGCTGGACTATGTTACCCATAAGCCCCTGCACATCACATGACCTGCCATAACGGATCAAGGGCTAGTTTTACCAAGTGGGAAGGTGGTCATGTGTCCTGCAACTTTCGACTCACCCTGTAGTATTCATTAAACAGTATGCTAAAAGTCCCCGGATGACGTACTACATCGGCAGCCTTTTTGAAGTATGCAAAGACAGCACACTGTGGTCCGATACTCTATCCCATAATTCAGCTGGAGCTGCAAAGAAGAAAAATGGCAGAAAGCAGAAGCTGGCAGATTACAAGAAAAAGTGAAAAAGTTCGAATATTATAATTATGCACAATCCCAAGTAATGCTATGAGTAGCTTTGTGGAGAACAACAAACACATTTTGTCTGATTTCTCAGACTGCGAGCATACTGCCCACTCGTGTACTGAAGTAACCTACTGCTTTACTGGTTGAGCAGTACACACTGGATCCAATCTAGTGCATACTGTTTAACATACCATTTTGGACACAGCAACAGTTCACACCGCACTTAGTCTTGCATTTGTCGTGTCTCACTTATGCTAAAGTTTCAGGATGAGTGTCTTGTTTTTGCTCACTTGCATCTGGTTGTTGTTTGTATAGTAGCCGCACCATATAATGTGAAGTGTCAGCTGTTAAGTGCTATAATGTCGGAGCTCTGAGGCAGCCAGAGGTAAAGCTGTAACCTTTTAGACACTGTCCTAAGTCTTTAGGACTCTGTGGGCCATTAACATGCAGACACATAAATATTAGTGGTGCCCATAAACACACACACACACACACACACACACACACAAACATGCAGGCATTAACATTTACAGAATTTAGCAGACGCCCTCATCCAGAACAACTTACACAAGTGCTTTGTAGTCTATCAGAAACATCCTCATGCTAGTTCAATAGGTCACACACACACACACACACACACACACACACACACTGTGATACAATGTGGGCCTATTTAGTGGTGTTTAGGCTCGTGATGATGTCACTTTTGTTAGTACACCCGCAACAAGAGATTATTGTGACAGTAGTTTCTCTGTGTGTAGTATGTGTATATGTGTGTATGTGTGTGTGTGTGTGTGTGTGTGTGTGTGTGTGTGAATGGCAGAAGGCTGAATTGTGCCAGTGTTTGAATGCTGTGTGATCTCACAGAGGGACTTGGTGCCTCTCAATCTCTCATGCTTCTTCACTGATCTTGCATATGTTGAGTGTGGGTGTGTGTGTGTGTGTGTGTGTGTGTTTGTTAAGAGGTTGCAATGACATGTATATTTTATTCTGTGTGGTAGTTTTTGCCATCAATGATGCTCTATGTCCTGTGTCCTGTCACACACTGCGGCTTGTGTAGTGTGTGTGTTCCTCTGTTTGACTGTGTATATCCTAGGGGCAAACCTGTACATGCTAATCCCTGTTACAGACTGGTGTGTGTTTCTGTGTGACACTTTCCTCCCGACTACATGTGCCAGATTTATGGATTAGTGCGCTGATTGTGACAGACTGCGTGTCCCTGCTGATGATTATTATGAAACGAGATGAGGACTCGGGAGAGGACTGACACTGAACACTCAAATGCACTTTTACTAACAGATATGAAAGCTTCAGTTTTTTATTCCATATGAATTTGACCTCATGTGATGGCCACACACACACACACACACACACACACACACACACACGCCTACACTTCTGCATGAGTACTGTGCTTTGTCCCCATGTTCACTTTCACTATAGCTAAAGTGGCTTCACAAGCTGAAGTGGTCTGTTGCCTGTTCCATCAAAATCAAGCTTTTTATCATGATGAAACAAAGGACATTCCCTTTACGTCCTCCTATCTTTCACCATGTCTCTATAAGTTTCCTCTATATTACACACACACATTCACATTCATTTCATCATGCATGTTCTTATAAATTAGTTTATTTTTGTAATTATGTCAGTAATAATATGAGGAAAATAAACAACCACAATAAGTGGGGCACACTTTTATCCATTTATGGTTTTATCCACTTTATAGCAGCTATAAACAGTAGTTTCCTCACCAACCACTATTTATTCTATATTCTTAATAAAAATAAAAGACACTGACCTCCGCATTTAACCAATCCATGCTGTAATACAGTGGTTCTCAACCGGTGGGGCGCACCCCCCTGGGGGGCGCAGACAGCTTGCAAAAGGTTGAGAACCGCTGCTGTAATACACATACACACTAGTGAACACACATTAGAGGGAAATGAGTACACTTGTTCAGCGTGACGGGCAGCCTTATCCATTGCACATGGAGTGGAGTTGGGGGTTAGGTACCTTGCTCAAGGGCACTTCAGTGATGTCTTGGCAAAAAAGGGGATCGAACCGGGAACCATCTGTTCACAAGATCGATTCCCCCCCCCCCCCCCCCCCCCCGTGCCACGGCTGCTCCTGAAAGAGTACAGTGTAATACAACAATTGTATTGAATTGTTGATGCTTAATAGCACTGACCATGGTTCGATTTGTGTGTATAGAAATGGTCTTTTTTTGCAGTGTACAACATCACACACACACACACACACACTTGTACAACTAATTTCTGGTAGGACCTGAAAGCTCTGAATGTCTATTTGTGGTGTGTGTGTCTCTCTGTCTGTGTGTGTGTGTGTGTGTGTGTGTGTGTTTTATTTAGCAGGGATCTACGGAGTGTATTAATAGTCTTACAGTCTCATAGCGCTCTTTAAACAAATTCCTCCGTTCTCTAAGGGCTCGCTGCATTCCTGAGTAGGAGGGCTCAATATGCTGCTACTGCCATTCCTCCCCCTGCTGCAGCCACTGTGGTGAATTTGTAATCAACAGACCCGACAAAGCACACACACACACACACACACACACACACACACACATTTTAACATACCCCAGACACCCAAATATGCTGATTTACACTAGTGCAGGGTTAAATTATCATGTGATTTAAAAAAATCTAAGCTATCCTTTACTAAAATTGTGATGCTCATTCAGGCAGAATGAATTTTCCTGTTCTTCTCATCTGTCTCTCCTCACCTGCACTCCTGCTCTCGGCTGTTCCAAGGTTAAGCTGATAGTTCAGGGGAAATGTCTCACACCTGCAGTTCTGATGGTCAAGGTCAAAGCTGAGCCTGATGACACAGCGCCACATAATGAAAAGCAGGCCAGTGTGCAGAGAGACAGACTGTGTGTGTGTGTGTGTGTGTGTGTGTGTGTGTGTGTGTGTGCACATGCAGGGAAGATGGAGCTATGCCCAGTTATACCAGAAATCACATGGGGAATACAGGGGAATATCTCTACAGATGCACACTGACATGGTTTCTGTTTTGTGTGTATATGTGGGACGTTGTGTGTGTGGGGTGGGGAAGGGGGGAAGGGGTTTACCACAATATAGACTTTATTAGACTAAATTTGCCGTAATTTGCTGTATATTAATGGGTAAAAAATGTATATTGCAGTTTATCCCACAGATGCCGTATTAGTATTAGGCCAAAAGGTGTTCAATATTTTCAGTAAGCAGAAATCACTCCTCGTACATAATTTACATTAAATGAATATATTTCTTCACATATATCACCCTTTAAACCAAACATTTAAAAAATGTTTGAGAATAATTAGTAGTCATGTTATGTTGATTACAAGAAACTGATATAGAATTATTTTTTAATGTTGTGAAATGTAGCTTTTGTTATCACTAGGGCTTGCCCACATAACATTTTGGGCTTTGGAGGTTTGGCACTGGCCGACAAATAATATTCAGAGATACGTTCCAGGGAGAGATTGTATCACATTGTAAAAGGTGTGCAGTTTTTGCAATTATAAGTATAATACCACAAAATAGAATCTAAATCTGAAAATGAAAGACCAATATCTACCCAGTAGATTAATATCTAAATAACCAAATACTCAGGCCCAAGGTACTCAAATACCCAAGTCCAGCACTAGTTATCACTTATGTAATAGCAGCTAGAGAGTCATTCCCTCATCAGTCACTTTATTCTATTGAATTTGGTCTTTGTCATATTACAAAGAAAACAGAACGCACAAATTTCTGTCTTAAAAAAATGAAAGAACTTAAAAAATGAAAGCACTGAAACTGGAGTCTCCTTCCAAAAATGCTTAAAAATCATCTTATAGAAATTAGAGAAATAATTAATTCATTCATTCATCAATTAGTAGTATGAGATTTGGAGTGGATAGATTAGATGTGATAGAAATACATTATATAAACCTGTAATGTGAATTACAGCTGGAACTATTGTCAGAAC
This sequence comes from Duopalatinus emarginatus, assembly GCA_028565595.1. Classification (NCBI taxonomy): domain Eukaryota; kingdom Metazoa; phylum Chordata; class Actinopteri; order Siluriformes; family Pimelodidae; genus Duopalatinus; species Duopalatinus emarginatus. The sequence goes on along the minus strand of JAOVVF010000022.1, from coordinate 12,195,622 downwards.
TAAATCAATAAATCAACAGAGTGTGACCAAACATATTTGAAAATTCTGTAGTGTAACTTACTTAAAAAAGCACAATTGAGATTAATATAAGTGTATGATTTTAATCTGATTCATGAGTCTGGACTAGTCCTTCATATTTCTCTTAATACTGTCATATATTACACACTATAAATCACACCCTATCAGAGAGACCTAACTACTGAATTCAACATACTATGAACTTGACAAATCACTATATGGATAACATATGATGTTAAAATTGTTCAGTATCTTTGATCAGGGCTGGCTTTGGTATGCAGTACTGTCAGATGGGCACAGTGTTGCTGAGACACTGACCTTGGTGTAGCTGTACATGACCTGGACTAGGGTATATGCTTTAGTGTGCAAACACACACAGGCCCAGGGGGCACTGGCTGTACATGGGCACTGAGGTGGGGAAGCCATCTGCCTGCACTCTCTCACTGGATCAGCTTTAATCTGTCATATGTATACAGATTCACAGTACTAAACTCTCCACAACACCTCAAGAGCTTCTATAATAACCACGGTTGGCTGGCCAGATGCAATAAATGCAATGTGTCACACTGTGTGTGTGTGTGTGTGTGTAGCTCTCTGCAAGTCTTAAAACAAGCAATATTTGCCCGTTGCGATAGATGCGATATAACCGGCATCGGTATGTTAATTTGTACAGTCTGTGTGTTGCACGTCCCCAGGTGTGTGTTGCAATTAGACCTTGTGTGCAGCTCACCCATAGGCCCTTCTTACAAACAAACAGATTACGGATTATAAACATTTCCAGCTCTCCAACCATCCCCACTCCCTGCCTGCAGACTACAGCGGCCGCACCGCCAATCAATGCCATCTGGGGGACGGTGCTTTAAAAAATGCTACGCAAATCGTTTCAGAAGATACGCTAACAATGCCCAGAGCATAAACAGGAATGTTGTGTTGTGTTTAAAGGCCTGCTTTCGGAAAAGGTTTGCGCACAGCTCCAGGGTTTGTTCATGTATGCATGTGTTAGACTGTTATCTGAGGATCTTTTGGCAGTCTCCACTCCATGTTGGCGAGCACTTACTACAGATCTGTTAAAAGACTGAGCGCTAAAGGGAGGAGATCATATGAGGGAGGCCAGGAGGAAAAAATATAAGGAGAAAGTGGAGGAAGAAAATAATGTATCCCGAGGAAGCCATAAGGAAAAGTCTTCAGTGCAGCTGTATCAACCCCCAGGGTGCTCTCAATCTCAGAAAGTGGTTCACTAGAGGTTGTGGAAACGTTGTGGAAAGGATTTGCAGTCCCAGTAAGCTCCACTGTGAGGTTCTGGATAGATCTGACAGTTTGGATTTTGTACTGTATCAGTATAATAGTCATGGAGGTAGAAGAAGAATGGATGTTGAATGGTTGGAATTACTTGATTTGATCAGTTGGACTGGTGCTTGGAGATTCTGTTGGAGCTGTATTGGGGTTATTCTGTGGTTTTCTCTGCAGCCAACTGTTGATGCGTGTAGTCTGGATTGTGAAAAGTATTGGATGTTTGCAGGGCGCCAGGTCGGCGCTTGTATCCACGTGAGAAAGTGTGTTCTGTACTACTCCCGGATGAAACAGACACTGTCAATCCTATAAAACTCTAGCTTTCAGTACGCTCTACATGTACACATGAAGACTTTGCTACATGTCAGCGTGACAAGACAGTTGAATTGCTACCAACATGATGAGATGATGTAACTAAGACCAAAAGAGCAGCTACATTTTCTAGAGGTAGTAGTGGTAGAGGTGCTGCTAGTTTTTATTTTTAATCAAGCAGGAAACATTGGTGGCATTGTGGCGCAGAGATTAATGCTGTTTCCTCGCAGCATGTAGAACCTGGGTTTGATTCCCTGGCTGGGCAACCAAGGTCCTTTCAGTGTTGAGCCTACTGGATCTCTCAGCATCTATGTGTTCGCTCTGGGTGCTCCGGTTTCCTCAACAGTCCAAAAACATGTAGATCTAGCAAACTAGAATTACGCTATTACCCCTAGGTGTGTATGTGTCGGACTGCCCTGTGATATAATGGCAACCTGTCCCAAAATGTTTCCCAGCTTTCCTTCTAGTGACTGATAGATTTCCGCACACCCTCTTCAACCCAGTATTCAGATAAGTGGCTTAGATAAGGGAAAAAGTAGGTAAATTGCTTCCTTAACTTTTTTTTGGTGATGGAGTAATGCTTACAGATGCCATGCTTCATTTTCTAAACCGTGCAAATACAGTGTCCACCAGATATATTGGCACATTTCATAAAACCTAACTAAAAAGTTATTTTTCAATTCATAGTATTTTCTCTTAAATAAATACATTTCGCAGAATGTTGACACCCCTAGCCACATTTTAAAAAAATAAGGGTAATGGTACAGATCTCTTCAGAGCACAGTGATGTATTACATATACATCCCATGCTCTTATAATGATGTTTGAGATTTTGCTTCCTGGTCTTTTCACCTTCATCTGTTTTAAGTTTAGCCATTGATTAGTCTTCCAGTTAGTATCCATTTATATGTTTGTATCTTGGCATAGTTGGCATAATTCTAGGTTAGAGATAATTGTTGAAAAATTGCTCTGAATCCCCTTTTCTCTGGGGTATAAATATATGTTTGCTCACATGTAAAAAAAAATCTCTTTCCTATGCATAACTATGGGAAACTAGAATGGCAGGCAGAGAAGGCAGACCTCCACCAAGGATATTACAAGAGTTGTATATAAATATACTGTAGACCATGATATAGCACCCCTAGCACAAATGAAGTTAAGGGCCTTGCCAAGGGCACAACATTGGCAGCACTGAAGCTCAAGCATACAGGATCAACTAAAAGAACACAGCATACAGTTTTCACCAAGCACCATTAGAATGACAGCAGATATTGTGTTATGTGGTTAGAGGACACATGGCCGGGCAGTCCAAGAAAGCAGAATGGCCTATGGTATCTGGAAGGCAGAGAGGGGTGTTATATTCTACCCATGTCAATCACAGCAGTACTAGCCAATCATTGGTGTCCTGTGTGCAGAAGAGGGTAGATAGCGCTTTTGTCCACTCGTGTCACACTGCCCTCTTACATGCATGTTATGCTGCCCAGCAGGCCATAACATGCAGTTGGCTGGCTTTATGTGTCTTGGGGGTAGTATGTGTTAGTATTTACCCCTACTGTTTGTATTATAGTGGACAACAGCCTGGCAGGTAGATGGAAACTGGCCAAGACTAAATTATGGGGGGAAAAATAACGTCATTCTTTATTAATATCATCTTAATATGTTTTTCTAAAGTTTATCTAAATGCAGTATTTTAGACATGATTTAAGGTTAATGCATTAACTTTTTACAGCTTTAGCTATTTTGTTATGTTAGTGCTGTGTCATATAAAAAGGTACCTGGAAGGTAAATGCATAGTTGTGTTTTATAGTAGGACAACGATTTGACTGACATGTTAAGTAGCCACTTGGCTAAAAAGTAGAGAAATAGCTCCGGAACAGGAGTTCATGCTCCAGGTTCTCCTGATTATCCCTTTACTTCTGAACACACACACATACACACATTCGCTCTATTTGCATTTCATTTTCTCTATTCCCCAAACCCCATTTCTCCCTCCTGTTCTGCTTTTATCTTTTATCAGTCTGTTTCATAAATCTCTCTCTTTCTTTCTCTAGTTCTCTCTCTTTTCCTTACTGCCATCTCAGCGTTTCTCCTTTTCTCCTTCCCCGTCCCCACTGGGTTCTTTCAGAGCAACAATGGCCATGTGCCCAATTGCAGCCGTCAGCTTGATTTTCAGTCTGGATCTAATTACCCAATTCCAAGAGTCAAAGAAGGACACAAAAGCTCTGCTAGTAACAAGCGTGCCTCTTTTTTTTTTTTCACTGTCTCCATCCTTTGGTTGGAGTTTGTTGGTTGCTTGGAATATAGTTCACTCGTTGTCATTTAAGATGTAACTGAGACCTGAAAGGTTGCCAACTTAGACACATGCACCCAACTCATTTAGGTCTAAAACCAATTCCGATCTTGTTAGCAAGACAAATGGCAACGGATCACATGTCGTTTAAGTAACCCTATAAATCACTGGTTGGATTTTTGGTCGTATAAACTTGAGCAGTGGCTGAACTGCGGTTCTTATGTAGTATCACACAGTTAATAGATCTTTGTGAGCAATAGTTCCTATTGGCTATGTTTTTCACTTTTGTACACAAGCCAAGAAGTTTATAGTGATCATATATAAGGTTCGAGGGATTACTGAGGGTAACTTTCAAGTCAAGAAAGAATGAAAGAAGAACGAATACTGCAACTGCATGAGAGAAACAAGAAACGAAAGCATTTTTCAAAAGAACCAGCGAGCGCGTGTTTATCTGCTACAGGGAGCGTTATGACTATGCGAAGGTCAGGTATGAGGTGTGAGCAGCCACAGTCAGAGACATGAGTGAGAAATATGTGTTGTACATAAGGGCTACACAGCGCTTTTGCTACAATGTGCTGCAATTGGTGTAAAATCCGAGTACCATGTGACTTCAGGCGTCAGAAAGGAAAGCTTGTATGCACGTGGGCCGACGGATGAATGGTGTTTGTGTGACTTTTTTTCCCCCCTTCTGTACTCCTCTTCTCACCCTGTATCCTTTTTCTTCCTAAGAAAAAAAATATAGAAACACAAGAACCCCTGCAAAGATTTAAACCAGGGCTTATGTAACACAAACAGCTGTTTCTGTTGAAATGGGAATTTCACCTTCCTTTGCCTTGCATTCTTTTCATTTATAACTGTTTCAAGTTTCCTGCCTCGTGTAGAGGGCAAGAAATTCTCCTCAGTTCACTGATCTGGAAAGATGCAAGAGGAAGAAGGAAGCGCTTGACATCCTCCATTTTGTCTGTGGGCCCCCCCCCCCCCCGCC
>JAOVVF010000022.1:12155170-12169432 GCA_028565595.1 Duopalatinus emarginatus | reverse complement strand
CACTTTCACTTTAAAGGGTGGGAATTAGCAATGACTAAATTCAGGGTTGGAGAATGTTAGGTGATTTCCTGGTGAAATTGGCTGATTGAAACTAAATATTCATGCCTTGAGCTGTGATTTCATTCTGTATGTGGGTGTATTTCCTTGTTTAAACAGGAAGTTAGGGAGGGAGCAGATTAAAGAGTTACCAGATACCAGATAACAGTGATTAAAGTTAGCAAACTGGTTACAATTCGAAGAGTGCTTGATGTTAGCTGGGTCTAAGGGCAGTAGTAGCTCAATTGTTAAGAAGTGGACTTCTGATCAGAAGGTAGTGAGTTCTAAACCGACCACCCTCAAGCTGCCACTGCTTGTCCCATGATCAAGGCCATTAATCCTCAACTGCTCGGTTGTATAAATAAGATAAGTGTAAGTCTCCCTTTGGATAAGGGTGTCTGCCGAATGCTGTACATACACTGATCCTAAACACACACTCACTTGTTTTTCTTATTATCTCATTGAGGTCCTTCTATTAACACAACTAGTAAGGCAGTTAATGAACATTGTATCTACACTTAAATAGACGTAACCCCAGGAACCACAAGCAAACCATTAGACTCACATGCTCTGTGACTCACATGCTCATCTTAAATTATTAGAAGTGTCCCTACTGTGGTGTTATGACTGCTGTTGTTGTTGCTTGTGGGTGTATTTCATGGTTTTATCTGCTCACATATATATATATTAAATGGACAGAACTTACACTTTACAGCATTTAGCAGACACACAAGGTTACTGGTATTACAGGTAGGCCAACGTAGTGTTAGGAGTCTTGCCCATGGACCCTTATGGGTGTATCACAGACTACCCAGAACCAAACCCAGGTCTCTCACATGGGACCCAGTGATGTTACCACTGGACCAACCAGAATAAGACAGTGGCCTGTCTTTTATTAATAAGGGTCAAACATAGTTGAACGCCAAACCATAGGCAGGCACTAAAGATGTAAGAGATGACAAAACAGTCAGCTGTATGATTTTTGCTTGTCATTCTGTCATCATATCACTTCTGGGTGACATGATGAGTTACTGATGATGAGTGACATGGTGAGTTACTCATTTTTACCTAGAGCTGTGGGGAACACCAGCTCTTTCTTTTTGAATCTCTTCCAGATGTTCTTCATCTAAAATACACCCTCACATTCTTGAGTTATCAAACTAGCCAATCATTTGGCAGCAGCGCAATGCATAAAATCTTGTACAAAATGGGCAAGACCTTCAGTTAAAGTACATATCTATCATCAGAATGGAAAAAAAAGTGATCTCAGTGACTTTGTCCATGGCATGGCTGCTGGTACCAGATGGTGTGGCTTGGATATTTCAGAAACTGTCGATCTCCAGGGAGTTCAACACACAGCAGTCTCTAGAGTTTACAAAGAATTCTGCGAAAAACAAAAAGACATCCTGTGAGCTGCAGTTCTGTGGACGGGAAATGCCTCATTGATGGGATAGGTCAGAGGATAATGGCCAGACCGCTTTGAGCTGATGAGAAATCTGCAGTAGCTCCTTACAGTCGTGGTGAGCAGAAAGTCTGTCTGCACCAAAACCTTGAGGTGGATGGGCTCCAACAGCAAAAGACCACATCTGAATCCATTCCTGTCAGTCAGGAATACAGGAATCTGAGGGCACACTAGGCACAAGTTTACAGGATTGGAAAAGCATCACCTGGCCTTTTTCCAGTCTGTGGTCTTCTGTGGCCTGATGTGGGCCGTTGCTATTGGAAGCCCATGTGCTATACGTTATATATACCCACTCATACAAGTAGCTTGAGTTTTCAGTTAGACCACAAACCATGCATGTTCCAGACTGAATGTACATTTACGTGTAAAAAGTGCAAAGTTTTTGAACAAACTTCTACATTATCAAGTCAGCACAAAACATTTCTAATCATTAGTATTTTAGCAATAGACTTAAATGGTACAATGTTTGTATAGCAGTGAAGGATGTAATATATTACGTTAGAGACCACTGTTCAGGCAAAAAGAACAAAATGATGGCTGCTGGGTTAAATTCTCCAGGACGCTCAGTTTATACCCAGTTGTGAAATTTCCCTCTGGGATCAATAAAGTATTTCTGATTCTTATTTTTCTGATTAATGTCATTACAGTGGCACAAACTGTACCAGGGCTACTATATAATTACACCTAATATTCACTTTATTGTTTACTGCACTTACAGAATTTTACTGTGTTTGTTATACTAGATTTGTGAGGACTTTCCATAGCCATAATGATTAATGAAGCTAATCACTGTTATGCCTAACCCTAAACCTAACCCTAAACCTAACCCTAACCTCAGAAATTAATTTTTGGCTGTATTATTATTATTATTATTATTAGTAGTAGTAGTAGTAGTAGTAGTATTTTAAAAGAAGAACAATGGGGACCAGAAAATGTCCTCAAAATGTCAACAATAATAGTTTCCAAACCTTTCTGTAAATTTGGTCTTCACAAAGAAAAGAAAAACATGCCCACCAACACACACACACACACACACACACACACACACACACACACACATACACACACAGAGTTTTGTCTTTTTATGCTTGTGAGGATCTTTCATTGGCATCGTTGTTAATGTAGCTAATGAATGCATTAATAATCCCTTTAGGATTTAAAATTTTTATATTTTTAAATTTTTAATTTTATTATATATTTTTTATTACAAAAACAACAACAAATAAAACCATACTTTACTCATGGGGAACTGGCGAATTTGTGTTGTGGGGATTTTTGGACACCCACCCCCCCCCCCCCCTACACACACACACACACACACACACACACACACACACACACACACACACACACACACACACAGCCAGAGAGAGAGAACTTCTGAACTATTGTTCAGAAGCTTGGTGAAAAGCTTCCTGTTTCTGTTCCAGTGTGAGTTCTACCCAAAGAAACTGTACCATAACTTTAAAACATCTAAATGTAAATCTTACTATAGGTTAACTGTCCATATACTCTGTCAGTCTCGCTCAGTCACTGACATCACACATCATATCAGACCTACTTCCTCTCCCAACCACATTCAGCACATGAGTTGACAGGTTTCACATGTATTCCGGAAAATTCTACTTCTCTTCTTCATAACGCGTTTACTCCCAGCCTCAAGTCGTGGACGTGCTCAGCAGCGGCGTCTTTTTCTACTTACTTGTGTGTACTTAGCGCTTGTCAGGATGAGTTTTCGAAGTAAAATCACCTTTCGGAAGAAGATGAAAACGAGGCGAGCCCGTGCAGACTTCAGCCGGATAAGCTGTGTATGTATCTGTACATGTTTGTTCATCGCTGTGCTTCATTCACACTCTTTCTGACTTTGACCGTGCTCATGAGCTCATGATACATGTTCTGTGATACGTGTGATTTGGAGTTTTATTTTATTTCTGAAAGATATACCTAACTCTACAGAATTCTTATGAAATAGTTATAGTAATGAACACTTGGTAGAGAAAATCCAGAAATGTTCTGTTTGTGCATTGTTTCCATATAGCTATATTGCATACGAATTGTTCTCGACTTCTTGAACTTCCCTTTATGACTTTCATAGCATTTAAAAGCTTCCAGTTTTTTTTTATCTTCTATACTTTTATACTTTACACTTTTATTCTGTATGTTCATATTAGATGAAGAATGTGTCGTTATTGTGTGTATGGGTTGTATGGGTTAAACACGTGTTAGCACAGTGTGGTGACAAGCAACCCAGCACAGCATGGACGTTGGTGACATACAGACACCAAGCTGACGTAAAATAACACTCGTTTCTATGGTGACTGGGGATGCCCCTAAGAAGCCGGTTCCCCTTTACGACCGTTTGTGGGCATGAGAAGATCACTCAAACCTAAGAAATACACAGCTGAGTTAAAAGTTTGCATACGAGTAGGACGAAATGACAAAGTGCCATTAATAGCGATAGTGACGTCTGGTGTGATGGGTTTTACAAAACGTTTCTGTAAAATCCAGTATATTAATATTGTATACATAAAAGTGAAAAAGATGTTTTGAAAATTTTGTGATGGGCTCTGCCTTGTGGTTTGGATTGTCGTCTCATTTTAAGGACACACCCAAATTACATTTTTTATTTTCTATAACAGCAGCTTGGACATTAATTCAATTAACATACCAAGCTACAACTAACGTCAGTAGAAAAAAAAAAGTTTAGTGAGGGAACTACTGTTTATAGCTGCTATAATGTAAGTGATAATAACATTTGTAACTTGTTTCATGGACGTTCCACAATATTAAATAGAAGTGTTGGTCTTTAAATAATAATAAAAAAAAATAACCATTGGCAAAATGTCATATGAGAGGAATAAAACACTTGTTATTGGCTGTTATTGGAAAATCGTCAACTCCAGGGTGGCAACAGTAATTCTGTTTGCATCAGGCCACATCACAGCAGACCATCAGAGATTTATCTTCTATAATAGTGTGTTTCATTATGGTTTATTCTTTACGAGTCTCCACTGTTTCTGTATATTTTTATAATGCATTTCATGACATATTCTCAGCACAAGGCTGTAAAACAGACTACTGTATGTGTGTATATGAGTGTGTGTGGAAAGGCATGTTTTTTATATTTTGGTGGGGACTATAAAAATCCATAAGGATAGGAATAACTGATAATTCTGACACCGTGTAAAGTGTTTAGTAAATTAGTAGTTAGTTAGTAAAGCCAAAAAGTTGTATTTTCATGGAAGGTCTCCACAAGAATAGCAAGACAAAATTGTGTGTGTGTGTGTGTGTGTGTGTGTGTGTATAGGACAGTATTTGCTGTGAGATGTGTAATATCCTGCGTTCTTAGATATCTGACATGAAAAGTACCGGTTATTTTTTTCACTGTGCATTCTGTAGAAAGATCCCTCAAAGCCAACATGTCTAATCTAATCTGTGCCATTTTTACCTCTGGTGGAACATTTTTATATTAGAAAAACCTCAAGTTAAATGTTATAAATGTAGAGGATTGGTATACGACACTAAAAAAGAACAAGCACAGGTGCAATCTTACATTTTTTTCTGTCCTGGCTGTGTCATTACAATTACTGTGTCATCTTTATTCCCCATATCAACTCCCAGTAGAAGTAGAGTGTAACAAATTTAGAAACCTGCAATGGGGTATTCCTAAAACAGGAAGCACTATTAGCAACTTTCATGCATTGTAGGGGAATTTAACACACTGCACAATATGCACAATAAAAGCTGTTATAGTGATTTAGCTGCACGTTTATTGTATCATAAATCTGCCGTGTCTACAAAAATGAATTATTAGAATTTATTTATTATGAACATATTTCCAAATCAAAATGTATTTTTAAGTTTTTTTTATGTATGTTTTCATGGTCATTTCTTGTAATTCAATGTGTTACTTTATAGTATAACATGCGTAAATCCATCATCGCTTCACACACGCACACCTATGGGCACTTTAGAGTAACCGATCAACCTAACGTGTATATGTTTATACCCTGGGAGAAAACCCATACAGGCATGAGATGAACATGCAAACTACTCACAGAACAGCCCAGGCCGGGAATCAAACCCAGATCATCTTGCTATGAGGTGACAGTGCTAACCGCTTCACCACCCATCCACTTAACGTTACCCTCTTTATTATTAATCTAAAAATCCCTCTTATAAGCAAGCGCTTCTCTCTCGAACGTCCTCTCACTGCTGATGTACATGTTGCTGTTAGGACTCACCCACACTTAAGTTACCATCAGCCATGACGGCTAGGCAAAATGGCAGTGCCCATGCCAGATATTTTAGTTCCCACTTGTTCTCAGTCACCTGAATATTAGCTGTGTTTACTGTGAGTTATCTGTTTGATGTCTATTGATATATCCGTATATTTCTGCATGAGCCAGTAATAACCTGTTTCTAGAGTATTAGTCTTTCTGGTTTTTTTTTTATTTCTGTTTACTTTTTTGACCTGATATTAGCCTCTGCCTTGTCTAGCCTATTGGCACATCGCCTAACCCATCACCTGCCTGACTCTGATTCTTTACCTTTGTATTTTGCCTTATTTTATAATGAAGCACTTGCGACTTTGTCCAACCCAGTCTTGGTGAATATCAGTGTACAACACTCCTGACAGTGTGTTGAAAATGTTGAATGATGAAAACATTACCAAGTCTATAGAGCTTGTAAAAAATTTTTTTACCGACATCAAAGCCAAAAGAGAAATTCTGGACCAGCTGTGCTAACAGCCAACATAGCACGTCTACACTGTCTTTGTGATCAAGTAACCGTGGAAACAATCTGGCACGATGTGGCACAGACATAGCTTGGAACCTATTTGTAGTTCCCAAGGGAAGTTGTAGTACATTGTATTTGAATCATTATAGTTGGAAACAATTTCTTTAAACAGTAGTTTAAATGAAGCCATTGGTTTGTTGTAAAGAAACCAGTCATGTTTGATACTTGAGACTGATGACACAACTTGGGTGCTCTTAAGCAAGGTGTCTAACACCCAACTGCTCCCCAGGCACCTTTGCTAGGGTTGCCACTGCTTTGGGCAGTGCCCCAGTACACGTGTTTCACTGCACAGATGGGTTTTAATGCTGAGGTCAAATTCCTCTGTGGTTGAAGGTACAGTCTTCGGTCAGTGGTTCACTTCACTTCACGGTTTTGATGGCTCATGCAGATTACTGACCTTAAGTGCTCTCTGCAAATGGAAATGTAAATGCAGTCTCTTTTGTTCCTGTTCCGAGTTGGATAGATTAGGCAAAAGCCTTACACCTTAAGTACTCTTAAGAAAAGCAGTCTTACAAAAAGCTGTTTAAGTGAGAAAGTATCTAGTGAAAAATCTACTTATGTAGCAGGTCACTCATTGTGTTGAATCAGGTGTATTTTAGAATGAGCAGTGATGATGATGATGATGATGTTGATGATGATGGTGGTGGCCATTTATTCTTGACCTAAGGTTCGAATGTCATGCAGCTCAAATTAGATTTTTTACTTGTATGATCTTAATACATGGCTTAATGTTGTCTGGGACAGGCCAAATTTTTCCGACCTACACTTTCTAGGGTGGTGGAAATTCTCACCTGTGCCCACCTAATGATGAAAAATACTGACAATATTTGCTGTGGTCTAATACCTTCCTTTTCCCTTAGATCATAATCAAAGTGCATGTGGGTTTTCAGCATAATACAAAAGGCAAACTTCTCATCTAAATAAGAACACTGTTCACTGAATTTCTTTGTTAGCTATTTCATTTCATACCTGTAAGCTGAAATGTTCATAATTTGGGAGCACATATTAGACATAACACTACTAATATGCTTTTTATAGTCTGATGTGAAAAAGAGTATCCGTCATAGACACCTCGGATCAGTTGATCTATTTCAGCCATCAAACTTCATGTGACAAAGTTTGATTGGTGAAGCAGCATTTAACTGTGATGTAAGACATGAACTCTTACTGAACTTACAGCAGAGGTGCTAACAGTTTTGACAGAAGACAGACCAAACACGACTTAAATTCAACTGATGGAAAAGTCGCCTCAAGGGGAAATGGCAAAAGATGTGAAAAATGCTTTTGATTCTGGTACTGGTTGCTTTTGCTTGTATGCTTTTGCTACTTCAGTGCTGTTGCGTAGTGCATATTTCCAATGTCAATGGACGTGCTCTTGGTAAGACATTCAGAGAACAAATTCTTGATTTTTATTGTGCTTGGCAATGTTATTGTGCATTACCACCATAGCAGGAATCTAACTATACATTTCATTAGAAAGTAAAACATATGTTCTAAAGTCTCTTTTCAATCACACTGCTCACACTTTCCTGTATTATGTTTTCCTATGTAAAATAAAGTACTGCTTAATCATGTATGACCAAAACATAGAGGTCCTGCCTTGAATTCCACACTAGGGTTCAAAGTACGTGCACAATGGATTGTAGTTAATTTAAGAACACAGAGGATACATTCTGGAATCCTTGAATTTTTTTTTAGGAATTCAGACATGGTTCTTGCTTGACTTTGCAGTATCCTAGACATCTGAACAGTCCTTATGACATATAATCCTACAAATGCAGCCAATTAGGATCTTCACATTGGGTAACAGGGAATGTTACCCCTGTGATTCCTGAATCATACCCAATGGGACTAGCCAATAATTCAGCAAATCAACAGTAAATATCACTACAGCTGGAGACTGGAGTTTGTGAACATGGGCTGAATAGCAAATATGTTTTTGCGTTAATGTGTCATAGTTCTATTAAATAGGCAAATACACTCCACTGGTTGCTTATACTTCTAAATCTTTAATTACGGTTTACCATTTAAGCTGTTATTATGGATCCATGACTTCCACCAACCTTCTCTCGGGTTTTTTTCTCTGCTCTCTAGGATTTTATTGCTAGCGCTGATTGTACTTCTGTTACAGACATGTAAATGTGTATCAGACAGTTGGCGACAAAGTAAACAAATTAATCTCAAGGAATCACAGCACACAGAACAGCAATCAAATAAAACAATGTGAACAATGTGAGAAGAGCACAGTATATAGATACTACTTTTACAAGTACAAGTTATTATTATTCTGATTCAGAAAACATTAGATGCATGATTTCTTTCCCTCTCTGTGTGCATACAGCAGGAGAAGCCGAAGCTGATCGATCCTCTGGACTATGAGGCTGTGATTTTGGAACTAGAGCCAGAGTTTAAGGAGGACCCGCTACAAGACCTGCTGCTCTTCCCAGACCATGATTTCACTGTAAGTACACGTGTGTGTTTTAAAACCACCTTACCTTTCACCTGCATGTAGTGTGTGTGTTACACATCTTGAGGGATCTGAGGTTGAGAGTTTGAGCTTCGCTCCAGTCTTTGTCTAGTGAATAGGTGTGTGTACATGGTATGCTGAGATTGATTGGTGCCTGGCCCAGTATGATTCCGGGTGGGCTCTGGACAAAAAAGACCCTGATGGACTAAGCAGAAAAGAAAATGACTGACGGACATTTCCCCCTTATTAATGTTTATAACTGTCTTGATACATTATGTTCATATCTTACCAAGTTTTCATGCTGAAACCAAGTTTCATGCCATTTTTCAAAACAAATATACAACATTGTGCTGTATTAGCAATATGCTGAGCAGTAGAGCTGTGAGATATGATAATACACTAATCACCAGTGCCATTGTGGTGGTGGGACTCTATGTAGTGCTAGTTCCCAGTGCTAGACTCAGCCTTGCTTGTTCCTAGGAATGTATGATAACAATATCATGCTACATTAAGTCAGAGCACATTTGACTGAGTCTGTTTATATACATAGCACAAAAAATAAGAACATTTTCCACACTTTGACCCTACGATCCAAGTGAATAAATCGTTAAATTAAATATGTCTTGTTTCTTTAAACTTCAATCATCCAGTCCACCAAACACCAACCGATTCAATGGCAGAATAAGCTGTTTGGCAATGGCAGAGGAGATTTGGCTAATTTTTCATTGGCACAGCCCACATAATCAGCTGTACTGCTCATAGCACAAATGCAAGAAGCACTGTTACAACAAAGATATAATCTACCAAACACAAATTTCCCTACATTTCATGTTATTTATAGTTAGCATTACAGCCTATGTTGGTTCCTCTGTTCCTCCATTCTAGACTGCCAGGGCAGTTTCCTTCTGACCTAGTGAAGTTCTCCCATTTGCCTGTTTACATGAGTATTAGTTACCAAGAACTATCAAGTGGTAGAAGAACCAGTTTAGATATCTTTATGTCTGTTCTAATATTGGCTGAACATGATGTCGTCTCCTGATGCTGTAACGCATCAGCCTCAGTACTTCATGTGTTTTACGTGATCTGTCTGAGAAGCTTTTCTGCTCACCACAGTTGTAAAGATCTGAGTTCACCTACCCGTGTTGTCAGCTCAAACCAGTCTGACCATTCTGCTCTGACCTCTCTTATTAACAAGATGCTTCCTGTCTGCAGAACTAACGCTTTCTGGTTTGCACAATTCTGTGTGAACTCTAGAGACTGTTGTACGTACAAATATGATGGGATAATCAGTTTCTAAAATGCTTAGACTAGCCTGTCATAAAGATCTTTTGATGTTTTATTTTAACATTAAATAAAGCATTAATTTTGTGTTGTGCTGCTTTCACTACTAAAGTGGCCAATAAAAGTATATTTTCATTATGTTATGCTGTATGTTTAACCAACTGATCCATGCAGCGAAAAAAGTGTATCAGTCTGGTGTTTCTGCTGACATTTTAAGCAACGTGTGTGCGTATATGAGCAAGATCAGTGAGCTGCACTTCTCCAGGCATGGCCCACTGAACACAGCCAACAGAGGCCCAGTCGACCGACCACATCCTCTTCTCAACATAGTTACAAACATAGCCACAACTCGAAGCAAAACTATCATTGCATTCAAACACACACACACACACAGACATGCAAAAACATACGCACACAAATTAGACTGGACACACTGTGGACAAGCCACTCGATGTGGCCTGATCAAGCAGGAGGTAAAAAGCACACAGCAGCATGTTGTCCCAGTTTAACAAACACACATCCGCACAACATTCCACATTCTGATCTCTAGATTTGGCCGGTGCTAATTAGCATGGATGTTTGCTTGTTACTGACTTCATTAGCGCACTAATGCACATCATTAGATCTGCGGTTCAAATAAAGTCCCTCTAATTGAATGTTTGGGATGTACAGCCCAAACAGGATGTACAGAGTGAAAATCGTGCTTTTGAGGCCATGCATGCGTAAACTCAACTGACATTCATATGCGCTGATGACTAGCGCTAATTTAGTATTTGCCTTTCAGCCGCATGATATTACTACTTCACTCCATTTACTCTTGCTTGTTTTAAAGATTTGTCACGTTCCCCAACAGGGAATTTGACACGTTCCCCTAAAATGCATGAAACTGCATTTCAGTTCAAATACACAAAGAGTCTACAAATAATATTTCCAGCTTCAATGCTTCTTTAGCTGACTAGCCTAAAGTATACACTGTTTAATTATTACCTGTCACTACAAGCTAACTGTCTCTATCATGTGAGAGACACCAATCTGATAGCATGAGGGCTAACACACTTTAGCAAACCTGGCTACCAGCTTCGACAATGGCTGCGTCCGAAATGGCATACTCCCATACTAGTTAGTATACAAATCTAGTATGCGACACAGTGTAGTTCGTCCGAATACCTAGTATGTAACAGGTAGTATGTGAAAAGTTCCCGGATGTCCTACTAGGTCGGGGGAGATTTTCTAGTACACTCAGCCAGCACACTATCCGAGTCTGACATATCCCACAATGCACTGCGAGCGAACTAAGAGCCTGTTTTATTTGTAAGCTGAGGTAACATTTTTAAGTACAAACGAAATTTAAATTGTGTGACTGAAACTGGTGCGACGTCTTGGGTCAAAGGTTGTTGGTAAGATGGCGGATCGAGTGCGTCTGAGTTGGTGTGCATACTACACGCTCCCATACTAGAATTGTATACTAGATTAGCAGTTAAATAGTATATACTCGCTCCAAACTAGTAGGTAGTATTCAAGTATGCGATTTCAGACGCAGCCAATGTCTAACTTGTTTGTTATCTCACAAGTCAAACTACTAGCATTTGCTACTTAGTCTAGCGGCCTTTTTGTGAATAAACATGGCCAAGAAATGCCTGTTTCCACACAGCCAATCTGACTGACATGGCAGATGAACAACTGTTTCTTCTGTAGATATTTGGCAAATATACAAATATTTTCCTCACACAACTTTTTACTAAAAGATACTGTGAACCTTTTTCAACCCAGTGACTATATTCTTCTCTAAAACAGAGTCAGAGTGTCACAGAGTTCAGTGGTTTGTTCTCCCAATATAAACTTGCACAGGGGCATGTAAACAGTGTACCAAAATGGGTCACAGACTATCTGAGGCTAAGCCCTGTCTCCTGGCTAGCTTGCTATAAATGATAGCATACTGCTTGCTAGCTTAATACTGCTTCACGCTATATTGTATCATAAAGTTATCAAGCTTGTTAGCAAAGTACATTAGCTGTGCTAAACTACTTTGCTGGCAACATTAGCGCTGTGACCTGTATGTGGAACTAGCTAACACTTTAATTCAAATAATTTAAATTATAGTTTAATTAAAGACAAAATCTAAGAATATCTCTGTTAGTAAATTAGCTTGCGCATGCTTTATAGGCTAAACAAGCATTAGGCTACATATTTACTTGCATTATTTGTTTGCTAAATGACTAGATAACTATAGGCATCTCAGTTAAATTAGCATGTCTGTAGGCATCATACTGTGTCAAGCAGTGTTCGCCTGTGTGAATGACAGACTAGAGTATTGACGGTTACAATATTGAATTGTTTGTCATGCTGTGACATTAAAAAAGTGACTATTCCGTCTTTGTGTAACTATTTGTGAATGTTCAGAATATGAAACTCTTTGTATTTTGTCTTTCACACAGGTGTCCACCCTTCCTCAGGAGAGACGTACGCAGCAATCCACTGTGCCAGAGGGGGCCGAGGAACAGGCTGAAAGTCTGCTGGTCAGACAGGTGAATTGGTGTGTGTGTGTGTGTGTGTTGAGGGTAGGGGGTTGAGCCAGGGGCATGCATTTATATCTAGGTGGGGACCAAGAATAAGAATGTCTGATCATTTAGGCCTTGTGGTTGGCTATATTGAGGAAAATACAAAATAAATGCATGAGTGAATGAATAAATGAATGATTGAATGAATGAGCAAAACATTTCATTGCTTTTCATTGCTGAGATCAGTATTAAGGGTATGTTATGCGTGCTGCATTAATAATTATGTCAATTGAAGGACCGTACAAGAATAGCAACAGAAAAACAGGCTCCATGTAAAGCTACACACTGTGCACATGTTTATGTTTATGTGTTTGCCACTATGGTGAACACATGCCAAATGTAGGTTTTGTTGCCTGACGTACCTCCCAGTTTGGTTACAGCCAGCACTTTTGGGCGGTTTGACCTAATTCTGTGTGTGTGTGTGTGTGTGTGTGTGTGTGTGTGTGTGTGTGTGTGTGTGTGTGTGTGTGTGTGTGTGGTGATGTAGAGGAAATGGCTGCGCACTATTAGTATGCTGTGGAGCATGCATACATACACACACACACACACACACACACTAGTCATTAGTTTATACATAAAACAACCCACTTATATTTAAATTTATCGTTAAGCAATTGGTCAGAAAAATTTGCAGACACTTTGTGTGTAAGTATCAGAGAAAGAGAGAGAGAGAGAGAGAGAGAGAGAGAGAGAGAGAGAGAGAGAGAGAGTGAGTTTCAGGAGGAAGTTTCAATTTCTGTTCAGCTCTGTCTGTCAGACATGTTCCAGGGCTCTGAGCAAGCATGGAAACAAAGCAGACAACCATGTCATTCCCTATCAAATGTCAATGACTAATGCCACCCATCAGTGTTAGGCTATTCTGCTGGTAGGTAATAACTGATACTGTGGATATAAATTTAGTATTGATACTTGTCTACCAATACTACCTACTGGTGTTAAAAAGAAAACACAACAAGCTAAGATAATCCTAAGTCTTCTATCACAAATATTATCGTGATTATCTTGAATCATGGGATAACCTGATTCTGTATCCCTGAGCCTCAGACAGCATGTTCTTCCTGCACTATTAAGGATAGTTTATCTGTTTTTTTCTGTAGTTTAATTACTTTTTTATCATTAATCACATCTGGGAATCATCTAGAAAACAAGGTCGAGAAACATAGAACTAATTTTATAATTCAACATAGATCAATTATTGACCACACCCACTCGCTTTTGGCAACATTTTATAATAAACTGGATAATTTCTCACAAATTAATTTAAAAAAGTGTAAAGACCTGCTATACGATACATCTATGTATTCATTATCGAAGCTGCCTGTCCTGCTAATGGTTTGTGGGAAGTACTGGGGTCTGTCCCTCACTGGGTCAAAGGTGGGGAAATACTCTGGTCCGGTCTCCAGTCCATCACAGGGAAGACACCCAGACCAACTGCAATTCAGAGGAAACCAAAGCTCTCATAAGAAAAACACAGACAAGTGGAGAACATGCAAACTTGACAGAGAAAGGACCCTTGTTGCTGAGGCAGGGAATCAAACCCAGGCCCTTTGTGTACTGTAGCATTAAAGTGATAAATATTTACAATAATTCTTTGTGTTTATTGAGTGAAATACTATATATATATATATATACTATCTCTCTCTCTCTCTCTCTATATA
>JAOVVF010000022.1:12133634-12152645 GCA_028565595.1 Duopalatinus emarginatus | reverse complement strand
GGAGTGGTAGTAGCTGAAGTTTTGTCTGATTGTAGGTAGGGAACTAAAAGTTGCGGCACATTTTATATCAGTTTATTTTTTTAACTTAGATTATGTAAAATGTTTGGTCATACAAGTTCCTGTCAATGTGAAAAACAGTATTCAAATTCCTCAGAGTATCTTTGTGCTTTTTTCACAATTTTGCCTCCACAGAGCACATCTCTAAGCACTTCTGCTTTACCAGAGCAGCACAATCCAGTATAAACCATTTTGGTTTAACCACCAGACCATTAGCATATTTACAGTATTTGTGAAATACAGTCTGGTTGTTGGTCAAATTAATGAAATGCTACAAGAAAAAACTCAGGGTTTGAGACAGTTAAAGTGTTACTTTTACACTACACAGGTGTATATCCAAACATTAACACACACCCACAAAACAGATATGTGAATAGAAACGTTGACCACAAATACAGGCATATTTCTATTACTATGACCATAGGTTTTTTGGTTTTTTTTTGTTTTGTTTTTTTTACAAATCTCTGTCTGTTAAAGTTAGAATGATGTCTGTTTCTCTAACTTGATTTCCTGTGCTTTTACTTATCAGGCCTGCCAGTACTACAACTCCCAGCTGCACATGGTCGAGTACACATATCAGGAGTATTCAGGGGACTACCGCATGCTGCCCAGGTACTTGCCACTTTACAGATATAAAGGACCATCATGATCCCAGTGATGCTACAGAAAATGCATTTGCTCTATTATCAGGAAACTAATGTCGGACAATGCCACAGAAGAAAATGCTTCTCCTGTCAATAACATCAATACTAGCTGTTTAAGGTGACCTGTGAGTTCATATAGAAGCGGACAGATACACTGCCTTGTGATGCAGCATGCGCAGAAGATGCAGTGTCTTGATATCTAGAATATACTATACATAGATATATAGTATAGGGAAAAATGACTGAGGGATGTGGGGAGATAATAATAATAATAATAATAATAATAATAATAATAATAATAATAATAGGGTCGTTTCATTTATGTTTTTAAAAATTGTTGTAAAAAAGTTTCATATTTTGCTATTTCTGCTTATACATTAAATAAGACACATATTAAATTATTAGAAAAACCTTCCGTGTCATCTCAGCATGTTAAACAATTTAAAACAATTTAAAAAATAAATTTAAAATTAAAAATGTTTTTTAGGGTCAACCTTGTTATGGACAAGGAACAAGGAATATTTTGCAATGAATTATTATTGGTACCCAAGTAAATAACATTATTGTTCAAACTATAAATTTATCAGAAGCAATTTTTCATAAAGTATTGTCTTGACATAAAAAAGAGCACACATCTGGGTCTCTTAATCTTTAGATAAAATGACATTTTAGTACATAAATAATTTTGGAAATATTGATAAACTATGTTACTTTCTTAAATATTTATTTGGGGTCTTTTCCCTCATCATAACAGGGTTGACAGAAAGTTGAGGACAGGCATAAAATGATATTTGTCCACTATTTATGCATTGAAAAAAATATGTTTTATCATTTTATGAGTAAAGTAAAAATCTTAGAAAAAAAAAGTTTTTAACAGTGTTTTCAGTATTTAGTTAGTAGCTCATTTTAAGGTAAAAACTGCTAGTTGTTGACACTTCATTAAGCCAAAGGACATACCATTTTACTGTAGTTGCAACTTTTGATTGAATTTTTAATATTTAAAAATTAAAATACCAACTATTAACTATTGGGTATTGGGTATACCATTGGGTATACCAACTATTGGATTTTTCTTTTCGACTTGTTTATCTTAGCTCATCCTTTAGTTATACATTGTGTGTGGTAGCCACAGGGCTTTCAGCCAAGGTGTCTCCAGCTCCTTAGACACAAACAAGCCTGACTGTTGAGATTCAAGCAGGTGCAGTGAAGGATACCTGAATGTGGGGTCACTAGGGACTCAGAGGTCACTGTTAAAACTTCACTAATAAATGATATAAAAGATAGGCATAAAGAGCAACAGGAGAAGACAATTTGCGGGTTAGCATATGTTTGTAGTATGTTACAAGATTTTACATTTTATGGTAATAATTCTTATCAGTTATTTTTTAAAATAAGAATAAGGTATGATAGCTGGGTATTTGGAGCTTAAAAGCAATTATGTATTACTAATTATTACAGAAAATTAGTTATTCATTCAATCGGGTCAATTACGTTACTATAAATGGCCCTTTAGGTGTGTTTTCATGTGTAGGGATTGATAGTTAAAGTAAAGTTACTTTCATAAGCATGACACTAATTGGAGAAGTATGTATATTTCATACCAGTGCTGTTGATTCCTGGATTCTGAAAAAAGAGAAGCTTTTGGTAATTGGACAAATATTTATAGCTACTCTGACATAAGTGATAACAAGAACAGACTTTTTTTAACACACTTTCCACTGAACTGATAAAGAAGTATAACATGTCATTCTTTAATAAGTTGTAAAGTGTGATAGTTAGGTGTGTGCTGTGGTATAAGACTTTTAAAACATATGGACAGATATATAAGACAGAGGTGACAGTGGCAGGGAAAAACCACCTGAGTTGACAAGAGGACGAAACCTTGAGAGGAACCAGACTCTGAAGGACAGCCATCCTCATTTGAGTGACACGGATAACATGTTTGTAAAAACTGTATAGTCTCCAACTATACAGAAAAAAATGCCAGTGAAGTAATATTCACAACAGGAGAATCACCACTTTCACCAGTTCCAACAATTGTACACACTATAGACCAGTACAGCATTTACATAACTCCACATGGGCCTCTCTGGTGGCTAAGGCCGCACCTATCCCCACTGGCACCATTAATTAATGCTCAGTGCCCCCAGTTTCATGCTATAAGAGGAATAAAACAGGTTCAGGCTGAATCACACTAGGCTGTCGCTTATTATTTTGCACACCCTGTTATTTTTATTTCTTTCTGTTAGCTCTAAACAGAAAAGAAAGAATGTTAAAAAGAATAGTGGATGGAGATCCAGTGGCTTTGTTATGCAAGGAAACTGTTGTAAATTGTTGAGATTGCAAATATCTGGGTAATCAGCCTGCTAAAAAGACATCCCAAGTTATCAGATGCTGAAACATCTGGTCACCAGTGGTCCTATGCTGCTGTCTTCCCATTGATTGATGGCATGTTATACATTTGTTTAATATACATTTACATAATATACATATAAATTTAGGCTATGTTCCATTATAGTACAATTATTAAAACACAATGCAAAGTTACATAATGACCCACATACCCTCCACATACCCTCCTTTCAGCACATGGAAAATAACAGCCTGGTATAATGGGAAATATAGTGGCTATATAATACATAATAGGAAATGTAGTCTTGCTGTTCTCTGCCCTCTTAATGCTAAACGCAATCCAATGCAGAGCCCGCAAATTGTTCAGGTCAAATCAGGTTACATGCTGTCCATTTATCAGCTGGTCAGCCACCAGGGAGAAGGAGGAATGGAAGGAAAGAAAGAGGATAGGAAAAATTAAATCAAGAACAGGATTCAAAATGGGCAGCTTCATCAAGGAGGAAGGGTTTGAGGGGTAAAATGTGGAGTAGCAGAAATGGTGCATGGCTGGTAATGTAATAGGCATCTTCCTCTCACCCTCTCTTGTCCTCCATTCTCAGTCCCATTGCTTGTAAAAGACTAATGATGATGTATTGCAGTAGGCTACGCTTTCTACTTCTGTGCTGCTCAGTCTTAAACTTTTTCTAGGGCAGTTGTTTTTGTCTAACTATTATCCCTTTTGTGCTCTCTCTCTCTCTCTCTCTCTTGCCTTCTTTCTCTATACAACAGGAAATTGTATAAGGCTCAGAAATTGCCCACCCACTCATTCGAGATTGACCATGAAGACGTAGATAAGGATGAGGTCAGTCCCACACACGAGGTCTAGCACACGTCCTTGTGTCCAGATCTCACAAGTACATGTTACACAAAACCTGGAACAAAATGTATTAATTATAGACACTTTCTTCAGGTCTTCAGTCTCACACACATCTTTCTTCATCTTAGCTTAAAACAGATAACAGATCTCGTGGTTTTCTGTGCAGCCTGGAAACATTTGAAGCACTTTCCTCTTTTTCACAGGACACAACATCACTGTCATCGTCCAAAGGTGGAGGGGGAGGTGGAGGCAGTGGAGGTGGAGGGACAGGTGTCTTCAAGTCTGGCTGGCTTTACAAAGGGAACTTCAACAGCACAGTCAACAACAGCATCACTGTTCGGGTAAGAGTGTGAATGACATCACATTCAGCCTTCTCAGTTGGTCTATTTCATCACCTAATCAGGAAATGTAATCAAGCTAAGAGTGGAAGTGGTCATCTGAGATCACTGCTGTTGTCCTTATAATTAAATCATTTAATTCATTTAAACATATTCAGTTTGATCTGAAAGACACTTTATTTGGATAGTCCACCTACAGAGAGGTTACAAACATTTTAGCAACAACCTAAGGTATATAAATGTTATATGATTTAACAGTTAATCCTTCTTGAACATCTTGTGAGCTCTTGAAAATGCTCTAGGTTTGTACTTGGACTCAATATAACATGTACTCAATGGATAATTTGTTAAACATTAGACAAACAGGTGAATTATTGATTCTAAACTAATAACCAAGTACTTAGTAAACCACTGGCATATGTACTATCCAAATAAATTGCAGCTAGTATATCACATCACTTTTTTCTTCTAGTTTTCTAGTTTTCTACCCAATTTAGTTTTATCCAATTCCCACCTCTCAGACATCTCTTCCCTATCATGCAACATCTACAAACCTGGAGGGTAAAGGTTATCACACGCTTCCTCTGAGATCCCCCAAAGTCACAACATCTTTTTGAGCACCTGCTCATGCAGTGTCATGTAGTACTCAGAGGAAAGTGCTTCTGACCACTTCTGTATGCATGAGCTCACAGACAGCCATCACTGGCTACTGTCTTTCTACTGACATAGGAGAGCACTGTAACATCACCCTGGGGTTTCAAATCTTTTTTTCCTCAAACAATTTTTCTCATGCCACTTGAGGGTCTCCTATCACAACACTTTTAAATTTTATAATCTGACTGGTCAGAAGGGAACATTGATTCATTCATTTTCTATAACAGCAGCTCTGACTGTAGTCCTGCAGGTTTATATTAATGCACTCTTTCTAATATGTTATTATCGCTATAGTAACAGCTCGATAATAAACAGATTTTATAAATAGCTTTATCTTTTTGAAATGGTAATGTTTTCTGTAAGGAGACTTTTCTTATCCATAATGTAATTACATCATCAATTCGTGTAAACATATTCAGTTTAATATAGAAGTCGCATATTAGCCTAGAATATAATAAACAACGTTACATAACAATAAGTAACACTTTATATGGAATAACAGCCGGAGTCTCCAGTGTCAGTGAGTTGTTAATGTAACCGTGAATGTAAGGCATAAAACAGTAAGCTGTCAAAATATATCATGCCGTTATTGGAAAATACTCAGGTTTGAGGTGGTAAAGCATCACATCAAGCACACCTTGCTGTGTTTTATTCCTTATCTAGACTAGCTTTGAGCCTGGTACAATAAGGCATTTTGTCCTACTTTGCTGAGGCATAAAGAATAAAAGACCTAAAACAATAAAACAATAAAAAATGGCTTAGGTAAGAAAAACATGCTAGAGTACAATGAAATGCTTACATTGTGACAAACACTCCTAAAACCTCAGGGCATGGTTTTGATTAGGTTTACATATCAATGTAATGAGAACTTCCATCAGCTGGCTCACATGATCCATAAGCAGTCATTGTACTAATGCAGTTTAACTTTGGCTTGTAAAAAGCACATTTGTTTTTCCATTATGTCAGCAAGCTCATTTTTGAACCATCTCCTTCCATTTCGGATTTTCAGCTAAAGTGATCTGGTACGTGGAAGTGGTTACTTAAAATGCATCGCATTAAGTGTGGCTTTTTGTCTGGATTGTTACTGAGGTATAAGAAAAGTTGAAGAGTAAGTCGCACAAACTTATTGTAGCTCTTAAAACTCCTTCAGACATATAGCTAATGCATAGTCCTTGCATTGCACTTTAGTTTTGTTCCTCCTGCATGAACAGGCCTGGCTCTGAATATGTTTACCACTTTGCTAAACCACAGCTAAACTTAACTTTTGGTCTATCATTGGTTCTTTGTTCTGGGATTATTTTATTATGTCACATTAGAATCCTTTTTTTCCCCAAACACAACAAGTAAAATAAAGTTTAAGTGCTTATTACTGATTTTAGGGTTTACTCTTCTTATGGGACTCTACATTACATGCTGATATGATAGACTTGCATGATTATGTTTAGATGTGAATTTCACGTACGCACTTCACACTTTGCAGCTACCTTGCAAAGTATGTTCCTATAATGACATACTGTGTCACCGCTTGTGTTCTTAGACAGATTATAGAACATTTATCTTCAGATTTTAGTTATAAAATACTTTTACTTTCAGAAAGAGGAAATCAAACTTGTTTGTGGGGATTTTTATATTATCTTATATTGTACAATCCTTTTATTTAAAAAAAAAGCAGCTTAATATAAGGTGTTTGGGAAAGTATTGTATATCCCTAAATCCTGTTTATTATTAGTTAAAATTATAATTAAAATGAATTAGAATTAGAATTTGGCCAGCCTTATAGCTAAGCAGCTTTACTTAGCATGCTAGCAGAATTAGCTGTCAGTTTGTTGTCAGCAACACATAGCATTATCACAAAGGAAAAGTTTAGTTATTATTTGTATCTGCAGTGAAAAGGCCCTGTTGACTATTATTTTTATGTTCCTTAGAAAACTTTTGGTGAAAGACTAAACAAAAAAATGCAATTAGTGTTCAACATTTTGCTCTTTGTAATTAATGAGTGTAAGGAAGTAAGTAGCATGAGGAACTGTGGAAGAATATTAGCCACAGTTTAGCTTTAATACTGTGTCTCTCTGTAGAGCCGACTAGCTAACTAGGTAGGATCAGCATTTTTACATACCCCAAGAAAACACTGTATGAAGCATGCGTATGTGTGTCAGTGCTGAGGTTCAGTACATCTAGCTCCTGCAAATTCTCACCAACATCACTGATTAATCCTTGACGATGCCTTTGAACATTACAGAAGTGGTTTATAATTGCATGTGGTTTGTTGTTTATGCTTATGCCTATACATTTGTTCTTTGCAGTCATTCAAGAGGAGATTTTTCCAACTGACACAACTAACTGATAACTCTTACATCATGAACTTTTACAAAGATGAGAAAATCTCAAAGGAGCCAAAAGGTTGCATATTTCTGGACTCATGCACAGGGGTAGTTCAGGTAAGTACAGAATACAGAATACAACACAACAAATAAAACGGTCAGACAGTAAAATAAGACTTTTCCTACTGATAGTATTTTGCATTAATAAGCCAGAAGGCGGTCAGTTTAGCTCATATAGACCTTCAATGTTGATGATTGTTTGTCCTTACAGAATAACCGATTGAGGAAGTACGCCTTTGAGCTGAAGATGAACGAGGTGACGTACTTTGTGCTTGCAGCAGAGAGCGAGCAGGACATGGATGACTGGATCAACACATTAAATCGTATCCTCCAGATCAGCCCACCTGACGGTCCGGCTCTTGACCGCAAAAGCATGGACCTGACAGACACCAAACACGGTGAGACTGAAACTTGCAGACCCAAATTAGGGTACTTTAAATTGTCAGATTTGTTAACATTTATGGAAGCGTGTGGTGCATTGAGTGGAGCTGAATAGTTTGGAGCTGTGTAATACAGTGGAGTGAATGTTTCTCAGAAGTAGATTTTACATAAGAAATGGTTTAGATCTCTATAGAATTACTGTATCGTAAACCATTGACTATAAACTCAAATTTGCTTGTACTGATGCATTTTCATAACAGCAGCTCTCACAATAATGCTAGCTGTAAATCGAATTTATATAATCGGTTTATAGTAATCAGCTCATTTTAATACTTTATTATTCACAGGGACTTGTATGGCAGATGCTCCATACTGTCTAAGCCTAAAAAAATGAGGAAACAAGAGGCAGGGAATGAATTTTCTTAGCTGCTATAACATTAGTGATAACAGGAACTAATGTGTTTCACTGACCTTCCACAACATGACTGGAGGAATAGTCTAGTCTCGATATAGTTGGAGTCCTTAGTTTAGAGTTCAAAGAGGGTTAAGAGGACATTTTGCCTATTTTCCTTTTCTATGCATAGCACAGTCAGTGCATTCATTTAGCAAAAAGAAAGTAAAATTGTGGATGAGTAGACTTGTGGATAAAAAGAAGCTGAGTCAGCTTGTGCTCTGAGGCAGAATGACTCCTGGTAGTCTGGTTCTTTCTCTGCTTTCTTGATGCTGCACAATTCTCAGCACTGAATGAACACCTACTGTCCAGCTGGACACAAACAAACACTGCAGGTGGTGATTCAGACTGTAGGTGTTCATTCAGCATTGTGGTTCTGCAGAAACCCTCTTGAATTGAACAGGCGGTGCTTTCTATTTGTAGCATCTTTTGTCTAGTGGCCTTCATGCGTATTAAAAGTTAGACCTGTTTACATACCAGGCTAGAAATAGTTAGCAGATCTGAAAGTGAACTAAGACTGGGAGTTATATTCTCTGTCTGTATTTCTGGGCTTTTCTGGGATCATGGGACATATTTGCAGAATAGTAATCCAGATAAAAACAGGAATAATTTTGCACACTTTTCAACATTTGTATTTTTTCAGATGTATTTGATCTGTCCTTGAATAACGGCTGTCTCAATGAAAACGAGGAAACGACAGAAAACGGAATTAATCCTGAGTTAGCCAAGGTAGCATTCAACTTTCTAAACATTTCTGCTAGTCATCTTGGTTTTTATTTTAGGTATGTTTTAACATTACGCTTCTTGTTGTCCATCAGTACATCACTGAAACTGAAGAGATGGTGAGAGCAGCCAGACGAGAAGAGAGACTCAATTTGTTCTCCCTCGACCCTGACACTCCAGTACGTCTGCCATCATACACAGTTAACCTCCAGTAAACTTAGCTATTTTGTGATGGCTTTCAACTTTGAGAACCTTCTTCTGCAGTTTAGTTGCATGTGTCATTTCGTATATGTAATGGAGCACATATAAAGTGCCCAGTTTCCCCAATTAAAACAGCTCTTATGTCTTTAAGTTTAAATGCTTTTACTAAAATCAGAAGTGTGTGTTGTAGGTTTTGAGGAGTCCACGGGGGGATTGTGGGGAGCCGCCGCCTATCCGACCTTTTGAGGAGAAGCTGGGAAAGAGACTAATGATTCACTGCCGCTCTCTGAACCTCACACTGCAGGGCTGTGTGAATGAGACGGAAACAGAACCTGTCACTAATGTGAGATCACGTGCACATATCATCGCAATATATACATATACACATTTAAGTTAGTAGATGCTTTTGTACAGGTACATTACATGCTTATGTAATGAGCATGCTAATTAGATGAAAAAACCCTTATCTGTCATATTTGCAATTCAGTACAGTGAAATTCTTTTTATTATTATTATTTTTATGTTGTTGTTGCATATCCCTGCTTTTTTGGACACTACATTTACATTTACAGCATTTGGCAGACGCTCTTATCCAGAGCGACTTACAAGGTTACTGGTATTACAGGTGGGCCAACGTAGTGTTAGGAGTCTTGCCCAAGGACCCTTATTGGTGTAGCACAGACTGGCTGCCCAGACCGGGAATCAAACCCAGGTCTCTCACATGGAAACCCAATGATGTTATCACTGTACCAACACTAGAGTTAGAGCACAGAATAAGCCATGATACAGCACCGTTGAGCACAGGCCCAACTGACAGTGATAGCTAGGCTATGCTTTTACCCCTGACCTTCTGATCAGTTACCCAAACCCTGAACTATTGAACCACCTTAAGTGTGGGTTAGAATTCTGTGTTGTATATCTATGACTATATGCCTAAAGAAATAACACAAACATATCTAAAGCATTACAGTGGTACATTTAGCAACCCTTTATCGTCAGTAAACACGTTATCCTAGTCATGGATCCGGCGCCTATCTAGGGAATGCAAATTGGGAAGATGCCAGTACACAGGTCGCCATGCACTGACTTTAATGCACTAATTCACAGCTAGGAACAATTTAGGGTCGATAACCTAATCTCATGGTTTTGGCACTTGGAGGGAAACATCCTAAAATGATGTTATGCTATTGCCTTATGATGTTCTGTGCTTAATAGATT
Organism: Duopalatinus emarginatus; assembly: GCA_028565595.1. Lineage (NCBI taxonomy): Eukaryota > Metazoa > Chordata > Actinopteri > Siluriformes > Pimelodidae > Duopalatinus > Duopalatinus emarginatus. Next base: position 12,142,389 of record JAOVVF010000022.1, on the reverse strand, counting down.
TCAGATTTATGTTATATAAAGTATAGTGTACCGTTACTGCTAACGTTCAGTCTGTATGTATAAGTATTAAATGAGACTATTTGCATCTGCATTGCAATCTCCCATGTATCACTGTACCTGCATTGATTGTTTCTCCCAGTGTATGTCTAACTGGCTGCTGTTTCTTTTTAGATCGAGCCTTTCTTTGTAACTGTGGCACTGCTGGACATGCGAGAGAACAGAAAGGTTTCGGCTGACTTTCACATAGACCTCAACCACGAGATCGTACGGAAAATGCTCAACGGCTCAGGGTGCCCCGGATCTCAGGGCACACCTGGAGGTCAAGGTGAAGTGCAGGAGAATGGTCTGAAATCCCCGACAGAGAAGAGAATTGGTGAATGCCAGCTCAGTCAGGAACTGGAGACCTGGTTATGCTTCCCTAAACAGGTATCAGAATCATTGGGGTGTAAGAACTTCACTCTCTTTCACACATACAAACAGGAAATGCTTCATAGGTTTATCTTTACATCGGAGTCATTTTGTGTGTGTGTGTGTGTGTGTGTGTGTGTGTGTGTGTGTTTGTGTGTTTGTGGGCGGAGTCAGGCTATCTTCTCAATCACAAATCCTCACACGGATATCGTCATGGTTGCCCGAATAGAGAAAGTACTTATGGGCAATATCGCAAGTGGGACAGAGCCCTACATTAAGAACACAGACAACAGCAAGGTACCATTACATCATTTTACTTTTTATCCTAAATGAACCCTTATCGTTAAAAATATGTGATATTTTTATTTTATTTATTTATTTGGTCACCTAAAAAAAATCAAATTAAGAAAGAAGATTTGTACGTGTGCTGTGCAGATTTGTGACCTCAAATTTGTGATAAAAAATACATGTACAAATATTTATTTTACAATAATAAATATAATTAATTTTTTTTTATTGATAAATAATTTATTTTATTCTATTCTGTTTTATTCTTTCTATTCTATTTATATTTTATGCTCATTATTTTAGTATTAAGATTAAAAATTCAGGTACAAATTTCAGTTTACAACCTATTAGATCATGTCCTACAAATTCTCAAGTTTTGCAAAAAAAAAAAAAAATTATACTATGTTTGGTATCAATAAAAAGACTACATTAACAAAACATTTCTAAAGCTAGCCTAGTTCAGGCCTAGTGCTGGTACAACACCCAGCATGGCAGAGTGGAGAGGATTATGTGGAAAGAATTATGTGTATTATGTGTTGCCTTTAGTTTTAACTTTATTCTTTACAGATAATACTGCAAACATTGTTTAGAAGAAATACACTTGATTTAGTAGCATTAGAAACATTAGGAAAAACAACCCACCACAGCAATTCATGCACTTTTTTTAGGCAGATATTTATAGTACCATTCTATTGGACCTGGTACCAGATCCTTCAGGTTTGAAGGTTAGGGGGAATCTCTACAGCTTGGAAAATGTATCCCAGCATTATTTCTTTCCCCTTTAGGAATCCGTTCATTTGAACCGCATGATGTACACTACATTTCATATTTCCTCTATATATTTCTCCTGGAACGATCCGTAAAGACATTAATAATGATCCAGAACAGAACTGTCTATTGTACTTAGAATGTCATAGTAGTGAAAACATGGTTGTGTTTGTGCATTCCTTTCCCTCGGAGAGCTCCAGAAGAAATATCTTGTAAAGTCCTATTTTTAAGTGCTTCATCATTCAGAGCCCAGATGGTTTTTCAGATTAACCTAAAATACCCCCAGGTTCTTCACAGAAAACAGGATTCCCAAACCTTAGCTTAGTCTAAATGAATCCCACATACTTTGGAGCAGCTTGCCAAAAAATGAGGCACCTTCAATTTAAACTTGCACTATATATGGGTCAGAGTAACATTTGAGAATGTTCTGGTCATGTTTCACACATTGTAAACACTGGTACATTTTTCTTAGATTTACACCTTTTCTGTTCTATATCTTTTTTACTAGACTGTTCAAAAGATGCTGAAATCCAACAAGCAGTTCTGTAGCAAGCTGGGAAAATACCGCATGCCTTTTGCATGGTCGGTAAGGTGCGTGTATCTTTTTCTTTTCACTCGTAGCCATAAACAGTCCCAGAAAGAGCAGTGCTGAAACCACTCAGACAGAAGCACTATGGAAAAATGGCACATTTTCATTTGGATGCCTTCACTGCCTGCAACTCTTACCGTGGTACTGGAATCGCTGTATCACTGCATTGTTAGATAGTTGTGAAGTTTTCACTAAATGGACACCTCACTATCTATCTGTCATGATATCTTCGTTTATTCAGGCCAGTATTTAAGGACAACCAGGGCACTGTAGACCGGGAATCTCGGTTCTCTCCTCTCTTCAAGCAGGAGAGCAGCAAGATTTCTACCGAAGACCTGCTCAAGCTCATCACAGAGTACAGAAGGTACAGAATTTTCTCAAAAAAGCTGACCATCTCTAATACTCTAATAATGTAAGATAAGTGAAATTGTGTTTTTTTCTGTGTGTGTGTGTGTGTTCCAGAGCAGAGAAAACCAGTAAACTCCAGACCATACCTGGAAGTCTGGAGATCACTGTGGACTGTGTACCAATGGAACATCCCAGTAAGACATATTGTATATATTGTACATATATACATATATTGTAACACTATCAAGAGCATAAAGATGCTGGATATGTACTAAGAATGTCTACATAGTATGGACACCAAACATGTTCTTATGTACTACTGACTGTTAGGGAATTCTAGCTTGGAATACAGCCTAAGTATTCATGTCTCAAAATTATCCAGTATTATAGTAGTGTTATGAATTTGTCATCATGGTGAATGTCATGGTGTGTATGACTGCCTGATCAAGCAGCAGTAGCCATACATTGGATGTGCAGTAAGCCACTTTGCAACTGGATTATGACACAAATTCCACAGTGAAGATACATCAGATGATTCACTAACATCAGACCCGATTAGAGGACAAAGAAATGCCTTACTAGTGTGATCTTTAACATATTTAAGCTGACAATTAATGTGCGAGAATCAGTTCATACCCCTGACACAGCAATGACTGACAAGACAACTTACAGTAGTACAGAGAAAACATGAACTTCATTGGCAACAATATGGTTCATACAAGTATAACTTGCATACTTGCATACTCTGCAAGTTGTAAATATAAGCACACTGAGCCTATGATTCACCCTTAGTATCATTATACATTATTCCGATATCCTTGTTCCTTATTTCCTTTAAAAAGCAAGTATTTAAATAAAGTCTTTTGGTGATATTGGTATTTTGGTGTTCATATTACAAACTGTACATTGCTTGTTAGTACTACATTAATACCGATAAGCCTAGTCGTGACTCCAAGTGCTGCCATGCAAATATCTCTATATAAGGTATCCTTACTTACTACTAAATTAAAAGAGCAGCCATTTTTACAAAACATAGGGTGTATCTTAGGCTCAGTTTGCTTATATTTTTAATATATTTATAGTATGTAAATATGCAAGTTATACTTGTATGAACCATATTTTTACCCCTGAAATTCATGTTGTTTTTATACTACTTTAAGTTGCCTTGACAGTCATTGCTGTCAGGGCTTTTAGGGTATAAACTGGTACTCATACATCAATCGTCAGCTCAAATGCGTTAAAGATCACACCCCAACTTTGGGCTCATTTGTTTTGCATTGTAGTCATGCATTCCATCTGTTTAAATGTTCACCTTCAAAAATGCATTAACTAAGCTCCACATAAAAAACAACATGACTTTCACATTATAACACACAGCATTTGCCCTACAGACTCAGTGACATCGTCATATGTTCCTGTGAAGCCATTTGGTGACTGCGGTCTGCATGCTCCCAGTGTGGAGGTGGACGAGTTCCTGCAGGATTCAGCCAAATACGCTCAACCTTACCGAGTTTACAAGAACCACATTTATGTCTACCCCAAACACCTTAAATATGATAGCCAAAAAAGCTTTGCCAAGGTATGTCTGAAATAAAGAGACATAAGTGTTATAAAAAATACAAATATTTTAAATAATATTTGCTTAATTTACACTGAAGTGCCAGAAAAATGGTACACTAGTCTAAGATTTGGTAGGTCCACAAACATTCTGTACGCAATAAACACCATACTTCCTGCAGAACTGCAGAACGGTTCTGTTGTAATCTGAGGTGTCGGATTTCTGAGTACTTTTGTTCAATAATGCTGAGATCCGGTGACTTAGGTGGGAATGGCAAAACTTGGCCATAATCTTAACTTGGCCCCTCTAGACGTGTATGGTGGTGCATGTCATGTTTGTAGACGTACCAGGGGTCCCGTGGAATGCCAGCTAAACAAACTCTGTAATATTATGGAGCCACCACCAATCAGTGCAATTTTTTTTACAGTCTGTACCAGTTTTTTGTGCCACTTCTTTATACAACCACTTCTTTTATAAATAGACAGTAAATTAATATAATATTATAGAAGTATAGTGTAGTATTGTAGTATATTGTAGTATAGTTCAGTATAATATATCACATATACTGTCAGTTTAAGTACCACCATTGTACTTTATAAGCTGTAGTGTATTTTCCATAGATTATTCACACAACAATATCTTGAAACTTAAAACTTGATTTTATTGATTTATCCGCATTTTTCCTTTTACAGGCCCGGAATATCGCTGTTTATGTAGAGTTTCGAAACTCTGATGAAGAGCACGCCAAACCACTCAAGGTAAACAGTCCAAAAGGTCCATCTTTGTCCTTTCATTAAGAACTGATTAGAAACAGAGATTTAGATGCCCGTCTTGTTTCTACAGTGCATCTACGGAAAGCCAGGAGGTCCAGTTTTCACCACAGCTGCCTGCTCTACAGTACTCCACCACTCACAGAACCCAGACTTTTATGACGAGGTGCTTTATTTTAGACATCTCAGTAGTTTTTCTGTCTTTGCAGACCCATCGTTATTTTATTTGAGGTGCCTGAGTTTCATTTGCTCTGATAATAGGTGAAGATCGAGCTGCCCACGCAGCTGCATGAGAAACACCATCTCCTCTTCTCGTTTTTTCATGTGACGTGTGATATCAATGCCAAGACCAACTCGAAGAAGAAAGAAGCTCTTGAAACTCCAGGTACTGTACTATGTAAATAGAAAAAAACAAGCTATTTTGGCTGATATTTAAAATTAACAGTGTGAGTTTTTGTGTATGTGTGTGTATGTGTGTGTGTTTATGTGTATCAGTGGGCTATGCATGGCTGCCACTTTTGAAAGAAGGCCGTCTGACATCTCAGGAGTTTAATGTGCCAGTCTCGTGCACTCTACCCAGTGGGTACTTGCTTATTAAAGAGTCGTCATCTAATAAGGTAAGAACAAGATTATGATTATGAGATTATGTAAACATAAAATTCTGATTCCCATCAGGGAGTTTTTATTGTCATGTGAAATTCCTGTGCAGTTACAGACTTGGTGTCAAAAGTCTGGTAGTTTCGATCAGGTGTAAAAATTTGTCTGTGCTCCATCAGTGGCCTGGGGTTCGGACGAATTAAATAAATTTGAGTGCATAACGTGTGGAACCTAGTGAGCTTAGTTTTGAAGCACGTGATTGTAATGAACTGATTTCCTTTTCAGTTTCACAAAAACCTGGAAAACTATAAGAGTGTAATTTCTACCATCCTTTGCTGAAGATCTAATCAGATATCCATTCATGCATGACCTCAGATATGACACTGGAGAATAGCACTTCTAATCTATTCTTCTGATTAGTGGACCGGACAGTAGCACAATAATGGCACCATATCCTTATAGGTTTCCTATATGTTCTTGTCCACTTTGTGTAAATTGCCCCTTGGATAGAGTGTGGTACCCTGCGATAGATTCGCGCCCTGTCCAGGGGTATTCCTGCCTTGCGTCCAGTGATTCTGGGTGGGCTCTGGACAAACCGTGACCCTGACGGACTAAGAGGATAAGATAATGACTGACTGACTGACTGACTGCAATTATCCCTAGTTGTGTGCATAGTGCCCTAGGATAGAATCCAGATCCAAGAAGATCCTGACTAGTATAAGGTGGTTACTCGACATGAAAGAATAAATGATGAATTTCTGATTAGTGTGTAATCGAATTCCTCTGCCAGAACAAAAGGTTTACGGGATATAAACATCAAAGCAGCGAAAGCTTAATATCTGTTTAACTTTTCTTCTCCCAGAATGGATCAGATGTAAAGTGGGTAGATGGAGGAAAGTCTATTTTCAAGGTGTCTACACTGGTGCTGTCCACAGTATACACTCAGGTAATAAAATAGCTAGCTTTTCTTATTTTGCACTTGATATAACTATGTGTTATCAGCACAAATACAGCTGGAGTATTATATGAAATTTTGCAGGACCCCCATCTTAACCGGTTCTTCCAGCAGTGCCAAAAACGAGAGACAGACCTCTCACAAGCACCTACCTCAAACTTTATCAATTGTGTAAAGGTAAAAGGAATATTGAGTTGCTTTCCTCCAGCAATACTCCACTAATTATTTCTGTCATGTACAAATCTGATTCTGCTTGGTATCCTTCATCAGGGCCTCCTTAGTATGGAGAGGAACCACGTAATTATACGCTTCCTACCCATCCTCTTTAACCAGCTGTTTAAAGTCCTCACCCAAAACGATTCAGACGAGGTCACCACTACCACCACCAGGTATGGAGAAATGAATAAATATAGCTAGAGCTTAGAGATCTTGATACATTTTTAATGATTATATGAAGCAATAAATCAGACTGGAAGCTTTGACATGGACTATGAAGTAGTTTAATTGTTTCATTTTCATATATAGGGTTATATGACGCTCTGATTTGCAGTTGGTGCCATCATTTCTACTTCCTTTTTTCTTAATCTGCTCTGTTTTGCTTCTCCCCAGGGTCCTAGTTCACATCCTTGCCAAGTGCCATGAAGAAAACCTAGACCACTATATGCACTCCTACATTAAGGTACATACATTCCGCTCACCAGCTCATGCTGCATGAGCGTACCAAATCTCTCTTTCTCTGGCGTGCATGACCTTTTAGTAAAATGTCATTCTCATTAACTGTATTTACAGTAAGATCACATTTCCCCACAAACGTGTTTACAGTAACAGCATGATTGCATGTATTGAGACATGCTTGACTAAAGGCAGCTCATACGCGAATTGTCATTTGGCCATGGGTATACACTCCTATTTCTGGGTGGCCATTGACAGAATAGAGAGATAGCAAGCAAGAGGGAAAAACAGGACCTGTTTCATGTTTTGTGCAAACAACCAAAGGAAGCACTCAATCTTTTGAGGACGCCAAGAGACAGAGGAGAAAGGAGGGAGGAAAGGGGTAGACCGATGAGAAGGGGCGGCGTTACCATGGCAACTGATTGGTATGGTGTCTGTGCTGGTAACCAGTCAAAGGTTTTTTTGGGGGTTTTTTTTTTTGCTGTGCCAGTGCTCTGCATTGCAGGGTGTGTATCTGTGTGTGAATTATACCACACGTGTGTGCATGTGATGTGCTTCACAGGGTCACTATAACTCTTGAACGTGTACGCTTGACAAATATTAAGAGGATGTGAGGTGGAGCACAGAATGAAAACAGCCATCAAAAGCAGCCACATCCTGCGTCAATCGTGTGTGTGTGTCTGTGTGTGCAGTGAAGGAAGAAATAGAGCGAGTAAGAGAAAGAGAGCACTGAGATTACTCACTGTGCTGTTATTGTGTCTTGTAAACACTATACATAGCTTGTTGTTTACACACACACCAGAGAAGCTGCCATTCCACCTCCTACCCAGACTAAAGACCAAGAAAAAATTGAATTCCTCTGGGATAAGGCCAGTTTCAATTCAGAGTCACTTTTAGCATTATTTTTATTATTTTAAAATTCTTTTTTTCCCCACGTTTACACCGGATGTCTGCTTTACTGTCCAGTATTTTATTTTTTTTAGCTCTGATAAGAAACAGTATACAATTTATACACATCACTAGGCTACTACCAAGCAAACTGCATAACCTTCACTTACCAGAGGCATTAATGATCTCTGCTACTTCCTTCCAAGCTTTATTTATGGTGGGGCAGCTGTGGGCTTATCTTTAAGAAACCAGTGACATACCAACAAAGCATGAGTGAAGTGCCCTTGAGCAAGGCACCTAACCCACCGACTGCTCCCCAGGTGCCACGGATGTGTTGCCTACCACTCTAAGCAGGTGTCTTCACTGCCCTTAGTGTGTGTGTGTGTGTGTGTGTGTACAACAGTGTGTTTCACTGCATGGATGGCTTAAATGCAGAAGTCAATTTTTTCTGTGTGTACAAGCACAGTGGTCAAGAACTGGTTCACTTTCACTTTCTCTTTATAATGTATCTATGCATTAGTACATGGGAGCTATAGAAGCTGTTTAAGGAAACCTGCTCCATAAGACTGGTCTGAGGAATCATTGAGTCAGTCGTTTGGATGTGCCACTTAAAATATGTAGCTGAGAAAATACTTTAAGTATTGCTTGTCACACTGTCACACAGTTGCTTGCCGCTGTTACAGAAATCCTGTCACACTTGAGATCATTTTGTGGTTTACTGTGTGTGTGAGTTTAAAGTGGTTCAGTTGAATGCACAGAGAATGGTTGACTCTGCCCTCTCAGTGATTTCTGACCATTAGAGAGTTCATATTTTACTAAAGGAATGAAAGAATGAATTATTTTGCCTTACTGTGTTTGCACACAGAAGGAGTGTGACCTCCGCATTTAACCCATCCGTGCAGTGAAACACACAC
>JAOVVF010000022.1:12121050-12133576 GCA_028565595.1 Duopalatinus emarginatus | reverse complement strand
CCCCCCCTGCCTGGATCTAGCTGATGCTACATTGTGCAGCACAGGAAGCACACCAATTATATTTTTAAATGTTTTTTTTTCTTTTACATTTTTCATATATGTGTTTCTATTTAAACAGTTTGTGTTTAAGACTGAGGCACACGGATTCCGGACCGTACATGAGGAGCTGGCAAAAGGTATGAACTCTGAACTGAAGAGCAACGAGCAATCTGCTGTGAAAAACATCCTCAAGGTAAAAGTACAGTCTACTCTTCCTGTAATACACACCTGCACAGATTAGGAGTCTCTAATGAATGAGATTGTCTCACATATTATTTCCTTTTTTGTACAGTTTTCTTGGTTCTTTCTGGAAATCATAGTGAAGTCCATGGCCCAGCACCTGGTCGATTCAGAAAAGCTAAAAGTAAACTTGCACCGTCTGTTTTTTGGAGCTGTAATGTTTTTAATTGGCTTGTTTTTGGTTCATGAACGCCCACAATGACTTTTGTCGTAAAGGTCGTCTGTGTATGTAAACAGGTTCCTCGGTCACAGCGGTTCCCAGGCACCTTCTTGAGCCACTTGGAGACTCTCATAATGACCATGTCAGATCACATCTTCTGGAAGAGCAAAGATCTGCCTGAGGAGACGCGCAGTGCCAGCCAGGCCATTGCTGCTTTTGTAAAAGTGAGTTTCAGCGCTTTTCTTTATTTTAAGGCCTTAATATTGAGGAGAAACATCTACTACCGAAAAATTTGCCAGACCAGAAATTAACCTANNNTTTTCTTTATTTTAAGGCCTTAATATTGAGGAGAAACATCTACTACCGAAAAATTTGCCAGACCAGAAATTAACCTATCAAATATAAAGCCTAAAAAAAGACGCTAGCAGGGATTTGGTTTATGTGGATATGGTTTCACATTTTTAAGAGTGTGTGTGTGTTCTTTCACAGCGTTGCTTCAATCTTATGGACAGAGGTTTTACATTCAAACTCATCAGCAACTACATCAACATGATCGCAACCAGTGACAACAAGGTAGCTGAAACATAGAAACCAAAACACGTCATCATAAGTTCATGGTTGGAGCATGGCATTGAAGTTCCTCATTATTAATGCCCAATCCTGATGTTTTTTGTTACTGTTTCTGCACAGATGCTGTGTGAATTCAAGTTCGAGTTCCTGAGAGAGGTGTGCAACCACGAGCACTACATCCCTCTCAGCCTGCCAATCCCTTCTGCACGAATCACAGGTCAGCCAGCTCGAAAGCCATGCCCTTGTTCCAACCTCATTGGTCTCGTCCTCATTAACATCACATTAACATTCTTTCCTCCATTTTCTGTTCATTCCGTCAGATAAGGACTCGCCGGAAACACAAAGTGCTCAGGGTAATTATTAAACAATAAGTTAATATTGTGTTTCTTTAATGGTCTAATGGTCTCTAATGGTTTAATAGTCATTATCTCAAGTTAGGTCTGGTCATATATACTGTTAGGCTTTACAATATCATTCACCCATGGCTTCAGGTGTAACATGTGTTTCAGCTCATCATCCCACCTTGTAAATGGCTGTGAATATCTGACATCTGGTTGATTTCCTCTAAATGTTTTGTATGTCATTTTCTAGTGGATATGCCAGAGTACAGCCTGACTGGAGAGTTCTGCAGGAAACATTTCCTCACAGGTCTGTTGTTAAGGGAACTTGGCTTATCTCTCCAAGATGAACAAGATATCAGGCACCTGGCCCTGGCAAGCCTGAAGAACCTGATGGCCAAGCACTCCCTGGATTCCCGCTATGCTTTAAAGGTAACCTGAAAACTTCTTAAAACTATCATGTGTGCTGTATTTTTTTTTTTCATAATTAAAAGGACAGCATGGTTTTTTTTTATTATTGATAGTAGCAGAGCAGTTATCAGTTGTTAGTGCTCAGAAGTGAGAAGGTGTGTAAACCTGAACCTCAAGGGTATATTGCTGATAAATTTGTGTACGCAGACTGAAAACCTGGGATTGTTATGATGCTGAATACGAAGTACGAAGCATCCGGAGAGTGTTGATGTGCAGCGAGATAAGGGAGAGAGTGTGAAACACGTTCACACCTAACTATATTTTTATTTATATGAAGCCAAATACATACATACATACAGGTTGTGCTCACTTTTCTGTGTGCATTTGACTGGTGCAATGTGCAAAACAGGGAGTAGAAGAAGGACATGAGTACGTAAACTTGGTCTGTTATTTAGAGCAAGTCCATAGCAGAGGTCAAAACACTGACCGAAAGCATTACACGAGTAATCAGAAATGAGAACTAGACTCAAAAGCAGGCAATTGGAGAACTAGAAAAAAAGGCTTAATTACAATAGTACATGATAAGACTTTGCAGTGCTACAGGGAAAGGATGAGTGTTTGGAACCGGACCAAAACAGAAACAGGAACCAAAACTTGTCTCCATGGGAACTGCAGTGTGAAGGAGGAGCCCAAGACAGTTTGCAGTTGGGACTTATTATGTATATATTCTCTTATAATACCTTTTTTGTGCAGAAATTTTGGAAAATCTCAGACTGTGTTCTGTCTGTTTAATAGATAAGTATGTACTGATCCTAAGCATGATCTAGCCTCTCTCTCTCTCTCTCACACACACACACACTCTCACGCTCTCTCTCTCTCTCTTTCTCCCTCTCTCTCTCTCTCCCTCTTTCTCTCTCTCTCTTTCTCTAACACACACACTCTCACTCTCTCTCTCTCTCCCTCCCTCTCTCTCTCTTTCCTTCTTTCTCCCTCTCTCTCTCGCCCTCTCTCTCCCTCTTTCCCTATATCTCTCTCTCTTACTTAATGAGAAAACGACTTAAAAGCATATTATTGTCTCATAGTCCAAACTAATTTGGATTTGGATTACCCACTGAAATATGGCCTCACTTCTATGGCTTTTCTAAAGGATTTTTGTGGAGTACCATTTCAACTGGATTCCTACTGAATGTTAATGGGTTGCTTTACGGGTGTACCATCAATTGTAGCTTGTCTTATATACACATTATCATTTCCCATGACCGTAGTACAGTATCTCCTGGGGTTCCTTTGGCTTTACATAGAGTTCCCATGGTGACCCTTAAACCCACATAGGGAGGAGGAATCACATAGGAATTTTTCTTCAGTGTCATTGACAGAATTCCGGTAAAGCAGTACGTATGACAAGAGTCTGCCAGCTTACACTGCATTTCCCTTGTATTTATATTTATTATATAAGGCATTGTGATGGATTTTGAGTAAAAACAGTTTTCTGATCTTCACAGTAGATTTAATCAAGCTATTATGTAATATGTCAAACAGTGTGTGTGTGTGTGTGTGTGTGTGTGTGTGTGTGTGTGTGTGTGTGTGTGTGTGTTTGGAACAATGCTGGAAAGAAAAGCACTGAAGCAGCAGGAAAATATTAAAGCCTGGTGCCTCCACCCATGTATGTGTAGAGGCTGCGATGTGTGTGTGTGTGTGTGTGTGTGTATGAAATAAATGGATGCTGAGCTGCAGCCAGGCTAACAGATTGCCTTGAGAAGAAGCCCATGCTAAAGTCAACATTTTATATACTGTCTCTGGTGTACCTATTGTTTTATACCTAATGTATTGCAGTCCTCTGTGTGTGAACAGCAATTGTGTGTGTGTGTGTGTGTGTGTGTGTATGTGTGTGTGTGTGTGTGTGTGTGTGTTTATGTGTTCAGGAAAAGCAGGCCCGGATCGCTTCTCTGTATCTGCCCCTGTACGGTCTAATCCTGGACAACATGCCACGCTTCTTCCTCAGAGACCTCTTCCCCATTTACCTGACCTCTAGTAACCAGGTACACACACACATGCATGAACACACACGCGTGCACACACACACGTTTAGACATATGGAGAAGCCGTGCTGTTTTTGGCTCTTAACTCTGAAGTACAGTAAAAATAACCAGTGTTCAGAATCCATCTTCTGGACAGATATAGTTTTCAAAGGACCAGAAAATTCTTCACTGTTTCTAATTTATGACTGTAACATCGTCCAACAAAAATCCTGTCCAGAAGCCTCATTTATAAAGAAGTGGGTATAATAAATGTGGATAAATGTGGATGCACCATTTCCTGAAAATCTCTCTGAATCACTTTCATACCCACAATACTGTTCCTAAGTGTTTCTTTATTTATTCATATTCATGCACTTTATGAAGCAACATATCAACTCTGCATAAAGACACACATTAAATGTTATTTTGTTGTGGGACACAGTGACAGTTACTGGTTCATGATTTGAGAGTAATTAGTAAAATGACACACTGCATTTTATCTTTGCGAGAGTTAAAAAAGAGAGGCTGGTGAGAAGATTGCAGTTTATTATTGTTATTGACTTGTTATTAACTGTTAAAAACGTAAGTGATAATACAAAGTAAGCTGTTTTGATGATATTAAATTTAACTATACATAAATGGATAAAAAGCATGACGTCATGAATATGTGCTGTTAAACACCAGGAAAATAATGAACTTCAGCAGACGACTTGACCAACCCAATGGTTTTGTCTTGCACAACTTTTTGATACACAAATAATGTAGATTATGAATTTTAAACATTTTTGTGGTGATGTAGCATCTATAACACTGATTCAGTGCTGAGTAAATAGTAGATAAATCTTAAAGTCTGTGTCTGATCCTCGTTCTTTTCTTACCACTTAAAAAAAAAACTTTTAAGCTTTCAACTGTCTTAACTTACTTCCCAAAGGGTTCCAAAGATGACGTGAGTGTAGGAGGAGGAGGAGGAGGTCAGAGTGGTCACAGCACTCGTCATGGAAACTCTGTAGATGCCGCCCTATCCAAGGAGGTGCTCAACTCTATTACAGGTAAGGTTAGGATTATAACATGTCAACTTTATTCAAATCATCAGAGTTCAGGCTCTGTTTTGTGCAGTGTTTTATATTAAGTATTGAAAACAGTGCTATGTATTCTACAGTATTGTTTAATGTTCAAAGCTCTATTTAATAGGAAACAGCACATCTGCTTATTCATGTAATTGTCCAGTCAGCCAATAAGGAAGGATGGGAACTATAGGAAACTAGGGAACTAGGGAAAATGCATTGGTTGGTGGTCTCAGGTGCTGCTGTAAAGCCTCTTGGCACAATAGAATGCCTGAATCCCTTGAGGAGGATGAGTCTGTGGCTGGAGCTGCTCCAAATCTGCCAAAACTCATTATAGAGGGGAGGGGTGGGAGGGGTTGGGTCCTCTCCACCACTGCCTCCAGACTGTTCAGTTGTATTCCCCAGCACACCACAGCAAAGAATTTTGAGCTGGCTGCCACATACTAGTCGAACATCTGCAGTAGTCAGCTGCACAAAATTAAGAAACTGAGTCACCTGAGAAAGTGCTTTCAATCATACAAATACAGGTTAAAAGCTTATGTTAATGTTCTGTCCGAACATCAGCATGGGGCTAAAGGTGATATCAGTGACTTTGACCTTGGCATGTTTTTTGGTGCCAGATAGGCTGGCAGGTTCACCAAACACAGACAGTTAACAAAACTAAAAACTATCACTTTTGTTTCTTCTGCGGCTAAAATATATTGTGTGCAAGTAGTTGACAGAAACTGGCAAGACATTTACATAACTGGCGGCCACTATAAGGACATATAAAGGGTGCCTTATGAACCTTATATGTGACCTCACTGGTATATGAAAATAAAGACCTCAAGAACAGGCATCATCCAAGTCAATGCTTACAATCACTATCCATAAACATGCCTAAAATAAACCTTCAGGTCACATAAATAAAGTATTTACAGAAGAGCAGTTGGACATCCATTTAGACATCTTTCTTCTTTTTTTAGTGTTTTCATCACTTGGCGTATCCACAACTAACAACACTGATTCACGAGGCTCACTCATCAGCATTGAGTCCAACCCCAGCAACAGTGACCGCAACAGTGAGAAGATGGATGGGTGTGAAAAGGTAAGGAGACAGGTGAACTGTTGGTATATTCTCAATTAGACCTGGACCATACAGTTAATACAATGTTTTTACTATAGATAAAATAGAAATAATACAGATTTTATGTCCTTTGTGACATCCTATGATACCCTTATTAAATTAATCACCTCTCCACCTGAATATCTCCACCTACTGCACAAGTATCTTCACTCACATCTCGAGAATCACTTTTTTAGAAGTGGCATAATTTCTTTCTTTGTTTATTTGAGTCACATATGCTCCAGCATTAAGTCAAAGTTAAGGAAACAAAAACCTCCGTCAGGTTAACAGACCAACACACTGTGACTCATCATTTAAAGCAAACAGGCGCTGAAACTGGGCATTTGGAAAGAGCTGTTTTAAACGGGATGAAAAGACACCTGTAGTAATTGATCCATGTAATATGTTGACCAAAGAATGTCACAGACAGACAAGCGCCAGGGAAATGGATTTACTTGTGGGAAATTGGTATAATATGTCTTTTCTAAAGCTGGACACATTTCTCCTGTGTTAAAATTGCTCTCAGAGAGGGAGCTGGTAGCCCTGGCTTAATCTAATGTTTTCTTATTTTAATGAAGCTCTACACATTGTTCAGGTTATTTATAGAAGTGAGGAATAAAATAATCAACTGTTGCACCTGTAATATTACTGATTTTGCACGGCAGGTGGGCTTGTGCCTTGGGCAGTGATGAGCTGTGTCTGCTCACTGATGCTTGTCTAAAGATAGAAATTAGCTCAAGATCATAAACAGCACAGATTGCAGTGCACTCTGCTTTTTTTTGTGAGATTGTAAATAGTCAAAATATCTCCAGACTACGTCAGAGTGTCCTCTGTTGTCTATATTATCTTTGTCCTTTGTGCTGGTCATGGGCGCTGCTATTTTTTTTAATGCTGATCAGTTCACTTATTTTGTTCCGACTATAAAGTCGGACTTTATAGACTATAAACTATATACTGTGTCTGTAAACAATCCCACGTGCTGGCTTAAATTTATACGTCTCACTGTGCAACTTACTAGCCCACTGTGACTAATTTAGGTGTATGCAATCTAAGCATGGGAATTAATATATCAAACATTTGTTATAATTCTACAGAGGAAAAATTCTGTTGTGATAATTATTGCTATCGTTTAATCGCCCAGCACTATATTATTCACTATTATCACTGTACAGTTACACATCCCTAACGTTATTCTGATACACTTTGTGCAGTTTACCAGGCCACAGTCCCTGATTGGTTTTGCCTCACGCTTTGACAAACTGGACCAGGCAGAGACGCGCAGTCTGCTAATGTGTTTCCTGCATATAATGAAAACCATATCAGAAGGTGAGGGTCAGGGCCTAAATACAGTATACACACAGCACACACACACAGAAGACATCAGACGATATAGCTAGATTTTCCAGGATGGAATATATTTGTATATAAAGGCAATTCTCCACAACAGTTTTGACGTGTATATTTTTCCTAATGATGTATTTATATGAGTGGGTTTGGCTTGTGCTTTGTATTACAGACGTCATGGTTGCATACTGGCACCGAGCCAATCACCAAGAGATTTCGGACTTCTTCAACATCCTAGAGTAAGTTTACTTTGTCTGGATAAATGGCTGAACTGATATCTACATAATGTACAGTATGTATACAGATGGAAAGATGGAATGCATGACAGATTATGGGTACATATAAGGAGTTTGAGTAGAGTGAATGGGAAAAAATATATTAAAATATAATCAACAAAAAACTAACCTTTTTCATAGGATCTGGTTGTGTGAAAAATCACCTCTTTTATAACCTATTTTATCATTTTACTGCAGATGCTCTTAACCAGAGCAACTTACAAACGTGCTCAATACTGCACAGAAGTTACTGAATAATACTAAGATGAATAACAGCTTAATAAGCAGATATGTTTGAGGGTTGAGTCTCTGAAGGTGGCAGAGAAGCCAGAATAAAATAACTGAATGAAGTCTGGCATTCGTAAGGAAACGCCTCACTACTAGAGATATAGAGATTAATAAATTTCCATCCAATGTTTCTCTGTGCTGCTTCCTGTTCTCGGTACACTGAATACTCCAGTTGCATCACAGCACTCTTTTCTTCTAATCTTTACATCTCGTCTCTTACAGACTTTGTCTCCAGCACTTCAGGTTCTTGGGAAAGCGTCACATAGCCAGGTATGTCCCTAAAATAGATCATTCAATGCTCTAAGGCTCTTTTTTTTGGATGTTTTTGGTCCAACAGCTTTTTTTCTAGCTCATTTGTAAGCCAGTTGCACTGCTTTACCTTTGTTAGTTTCTGTCTTGGTGTGTGTTTCTATGCCTTTGTGTGAAGAGGAGAAAAAGAGAAAAAAGTAAGAGAGAGAAGATGTGAGACATAGGATTTCTTGCCAGATTAAGACGGGGAAAAAGAAAAAGAAAGAACTCCTGCTGTCTGGAGCTTGGAGTTAGAGAAAGGCAGGCGAGGATAGGTTTATTATTTATGGCACATGGTATCTCACATGCTTTCTATCAGAGGTTTCCATGGTCATTGTACAAAAACTCTCAGTCTCCAATATAGGTACTGTCATGGTGTACTGAAAAAGTAATTAATATCAGCATTTTCTATTAACCCCTCACTGACTGAATCCTTCAGATATGAATAAGTGGGAATAGTCTTTTTTTTAAACAAGCCTATAGTAAAGTCAGGTACTAGTGAAATAATAAAGGATCAGGATTTACAGGTGACTGGGGCTGTATCACTGAAATCTCTCTCTCTCTCTCTCTCTCTCTCTCTCTCTCTCTCTATTTCCACCTCTTGAAGCTTAAAGCTTGAAAATACAGCCTTTGATGCCGAACTCTAGTCTGTGTTTTTTTGTTTTTACTTGAAGCAAAGATATGACTTGAGCTTGAAATACTGCAAGGAGAGACAGATTCCAGTAACACATTCTCTTTCAAAATCATCCACCTCTCTCACTTCTTTATTCCTGCCTCCTGTTTTTTCTTTTACCTCACAGAACCCTGGCTGTTAAAGTGACTTGTAGTTATACACTCCACTCCACACAGCTACACTACCATATATAATCAGGCTGTTGGAATTGGTGGGCTATTAAACCAATACTAATGGTCTAGTCATGTTCTTAATGGACTAGCCTGCAGCTGCTATACACCGAGTCAGGCTGTTCAGACAAAAACCTACTCCGTGTGTGATACGGATGTCTTTTGTGTCTGTGTTACAATGAGAAAAGCAGTGAGATATATTTTTGATGGTTTTCTCTTCTGTGTTCTGCATCCACACTTGTACTCCTACTCAATGTATTGATGCATTAATAGCTCTCTCTTATTCTGTCTTTCTGTCTCTCTCTCTGGTGTCTTATTGATTTTTCTTTTTCTGTTTCAATGCTTACTATTTCTGTCTCTCATTCTCTCTGTCTCTCTTTAATTGAAGGTGCATTAGGCAGTTTTTTATTTTGTTTATTCTTTTATTTTTTATTGTTTTAGTGAAATACAAAAGCATTGAAATGATTCATTTATTGACAGCATGGTGGCACAACAGGTTGTCTCCTCCCAAAAACACATCAGTAGATGGATTAACTGTACAACACGTGAATGAGTGAATGATTATGGCGTATGTTTGTGTGTGCATATACATTGTTCCCTGTGATAAACTGGCATGTATACCCTACTCATGCAGTGTTCCACTGCAACCCTGACCAGGATTAAATGGTTCCTGAAGATGAATGAATGAATGAATGAATGAATAAAATGCCTGAATGAACAATAGTATGTGTGTATAACCAAGGACCAAGCACAAAGCCTGTCTATTTTCAGGAAAAACACTGCTCAACAATTATTTTTCATATAATGTCTTATAGAAATATCAGATAGGTCCAGGTAATTTAAGCACAAATTTGATAATAATAATAATAATCCATTATATTGGTCAAGTCAGTTAAGACAAAATGGTTACAAATGTGTTTTCACAGTGCTGTACATCACATACCGAACTGAAAACTGACTTTCATTGAAGTGTAATGTAAATGTTAACATGTGTAAAGCATGATTATACCTTCATGTAATTGTGCTCCTGCTTGGGTTAAATCTGTGAATGTGTCTTGGTCTGTTTTTGTGTCTTGCCTAGCTTCGCTTTCTCATTCCCATTTCATGTTTAAGCAAACATAACTCAATTAATTCTGCTCTTCATTCCATCTTTATCTCCGTTATTGTCCACTGGGCTGCCTTCCAAAAACAAACTCACTTCATACTCTAGGACACTTATTCAAAATTTGATTCATTGGCTAGTGCGCACATGCCGACAGGACATAGCTTATATCACATGAGGTGCTTGAATGCCTTTACACTAACATTTGCAAGTTGAACTAGCTCCAACCTTCTTTGAATGCTGGCCTGCTAAATAAGTGCTAAGCTTTTTTCCACCTGGCTGCTTCAAATGTGATGAACAAAGTGAGGATGATGTTAATGACAATGGTGCTCTTAACCCCTGCTATGATTGGGTCGTTGTGCACAGGAAGTTAGCAGCTGCGGTTAAGCTGGCCACGCAGAACAGTGGCACTCTGAAGGGTTCGAATGCTTCTACCCAGTCCTCAGGGCTTCTGCCCCAATGGTAAACACCCCAGGACCACATTCCCAATAAAGACTGACTTTTATTATCAAAATAGTGACAGTGTTAGCATTTCCGATTCCTGATGGCTACAAATCAATTAGCTACAAATTATTATTATTATTATTATTATTATTTTTATCCAGCCCCAGGCCTTTTCACCGAGTCAGCTTATTACACTAGGCACAATGTGTTAGCGTGTTTAGCATTTTACTTTTAGCAACAGTGCTATGCTTCTTCCTAGATAAATCTGCCTACATTCCACAAAAATGAAAAATAATATTATTGGGGTTGCTGTCCAAATGATACATTGAGCCCCAGGCCTATTTTTCTGAATAAGCCAGGCTTTTATACAGAACACAACATGTCAGAGATATTAGCATGTTCTATCAACAAATCTAGCAGAAACTGTGCTTTTTCACAGATATAGCTATAGGCATGACTAAAATAAATGATCATTTATACTCAGGGCTCATGCCCCAGTGATATATCGATCCCTTGCCCTTACAAAAAATGTTAGCCTTATTACCATGCTCCTGTTAGCTAGCAAAATATGTCAGTTTTATTGATCTGTTCTCAGCCTCATCCCAAACCCGAATTACAATATTGATTCTTGAAGACATAGGAGAAAGTATGTCATGCAAGTCATGTATGACACGTCTACCTTTTATATCCTTCTATAACTTTAACTTCATACCATTGCAAAATGCAACTTTGTAACCTTTAAAAATACTATCATAACAAAAGGTACAGAATTACGTTTGGCAATAGCTCATGTATCCATCGTTTGTCCCGTGTGAAAACATCTCAGTTCATCATTTTTCATCACAATTTCATGATGTGATGCAGTACCGATATCCACTAATATACAGTGTTCTCCGGCGACACAACGTGGCAGCCATTTTGTCTGTATCCAGCATGGCCGTCTCCCTTGACCTGCTGTCTGTGGTATTCTGTGAATGGCTGGTCTCTTTGTATTAATGTTTTTGTGTGTAAATAAACCTCTATTCAATAATAAAACAGCTAATATGTTAAAACTAAGTCTATATTAACTGCTCTAGCCTTTCACATATCTAACTCTGAGGTAATTAAATGCTAGCTATCTCAGGCTGAATAAATGGCCCTTGAGATGTTTTTACAGTGTGTAAAAGAAAAAGTGAAATTGAAATTGATAACAAGAAAAAATGTTTGACATATATATATTGTGTTAGGATTAAGCAAACAGCCAGAGCCAATATGCTAGTAAGCTAGCATGCCCAGCATTAAGAGTGAAATCAACTGAGTTGTTGAGATCATAACATCATCTATATTATTTATTCTCGATAATCAGGATGCTGTCAAGTCAGGACGGGCACAGACACGCTCGCTCCCACACAATGCCCATTCTTCGAGGCAAGAATGCTCTTACAAACCCCAAATTGCTGCAAATGATGGAAACAGGTAATGGCACTGGGACATTCTGGACACACATTAAACATGTTAGCCACCTAAAATTTTTATTTCTTTCAAATTAATTATGGATTAAATTAATTATTTGGAAAATAATTGCTCAATGTTCATCAGCAGCTGTATATATTCTAATAGTGTGTGTGCATGTGTGTGTTTATTAGATGGGAATTCGTCTGAGAATGACAACTTCAACCCGACAGACATCGAAGCCAATCTGTCCACAGAAGTGTCCCTCACTGTGCTCGATGTTCTGGGACTATTCGTGCAGCACCACAAGGTCACTTATCCATTCTGTGTAGCTGTGCTAGCGTAATCCATGACCCGGTAGCTGCGGATTTATTTGTAAAGCCAAGCTCTATTTGTTACCACAGTGCCATCTGGTGGCTGGTGGTTGGTGTGGTACAGTGGTAACATCATGGGCTCCCATGTGAGAGACCCGGGCTCGATTCCCGGTCGGGGCAGCCGGTCTGTGCTACACCAATAAGGGTCCTTGGGCAAGACTCCTAACACTATGTTGGCCTACCTGTAATACC
>JAOVVF010000022.1:12057870-12102259 GCA_028565595.1 Duopalatinus emarginatus | reverse complement strand
GAAACTATGAATTGGACGGGGTTCTGTCCTGATGGGTTCCCTTTTGAGTCTGGTTCCCCTCAAGGTTTCTTCCTCTTGTCATTTTAAAGACTTTTCCTTGCCAATGTCACTTCTGGCTTGCTCATCATGGATAAAATTTATATAAATGTATTATCCAGATCCTATATTTCAGTAAAGCTGCTTTGGGACAATGTCCATTGTTTACTGAATTGAATTGGAAACAATCTGCTTTTTCATTCTTCATCTGTAAGATTTGCGTAGATAAAGATCAGTTAATAAGCCTTGAAACCTCTGCTATTCCTTTTCTGATGTTTTTTTCATTGTGTTTGTTTTCTATACTTATTTGATGTAAGAGTCTCAAATGCCCAAATCCTTTTTAATTTGCTTTATTGTCGTCACAAAGCAGCACATTTAACCTGTGTTTCATGCTTGTCTCAGCAAATCATATTCAACCAATTTGTTGGAACAAAGCAAGAGTGCTAATCACAGGCAATTACAGGCTTCCTTTGATTACACATTTGTGTAATAACTGCAAATGTTTTGTGTTTGTGGTGTCCTTACCATGTATTCTACAATAGTGTTAGTAACATAGCAGACTGAATAGATATGTTGGCATGTTGTGCTTTAGATTTACCACTTTTTTTTACTTTGTAATAATGATAGATACCCTGTGTGACTGCTGTAAAGGTTTTCTCCAAACCTCAGACCTCAAAAAACATGCACTTCCCATCCAAATGAATAGTCATTTTAAATAAATCCATGAAATATTATTTGGACAAACCTCTTGACTCTTGGTTATGCAATTACAATACAATAAAAGACCACTGGTTTAACCAATTTGTTAAGAATATATTTGTGTCATTTGTTTGATATGATTTGTTACAATATTATTACTTAAATATCCAATTATTTCAAGAAATTATGCATTGTTTCCAGTGTGTGCACAAATATGTCTATTATGGTGTGCTGCCTGACCCCGGTTCATGATTTTGCATATCATTTACTGTAACAAACCTTAAACCTAGTTTGTGTTTTAGAAAGAAAAGCACACAGAACAGTTTTCAAGTCACTTGGATTTCACCACAATTCATCACATGCAATTACTTCAAACCCCAATACTCCAATTACCACAAACCCATGAAGGTCCAAGTTAACCAATATGTCACTTTACATTAAAGATTTGAGCATGAGTTTTTCATGGATTTCTTTGTTTCGTTTTTCCTTATTTTTCAGTATTCCTGTTATTAAAACTATAAATAAAATGTTTCCTCAGGGAGCAACACATTAGCATTGCTGGATTATAGCACTAGGTCCAAGGTCTGATGGACAATTAGTGTTCCATGTCTTCAGGTATTCATGGGTGTTGGGGTCAGAGCTCTGTATAGGACACTCGAAATCATCCAGTTATTTTAAGTTTTACAAATGTCTTCATTGACTCTCTTTGTGCACTGGGGCATGATCATGCTGGACAATGTTTCGGGGCTTCACTGGGCTCTTAGTTCCAGTGAAGGGGATTTAAGACAACTGTGTACAATTTAACTTTGCGGCAGTAATGATAATAAGATGATAAGGCATCCACAAACCTCGGGCCATATAGTGTAGACGGATGGACAAACAGACAGACGGATAGACAGACTGACACATAGATAGATAGATAGATAGATAGATAGATAGATAGATAGATAGATGCTTATTAGAAATATTAGTATATCTGCTGTTATTCATTAAAATCAGTTGCTGGGAAAACAGTGATGGCACTTCACACTCTGCTCGAATGACAGAAGGTCAGTTAGTAATGCAATACTGCACAGATTAGTAATGCAATAAATGCACAGTGTGGACCTAACACCTATGTAGACTGACCATTCACAAATGTTAGAGATTTCTTCAGTGGAATATATTTTATATGTTTTGTTAATTTTATTTTTCTTCAGTTTCGCCTTATGTTTTCTGCTGTTTGCTTTACGCTGACAGACCCGATGAATATTTCAGGGCCCTGAGAACTGCGCATCAGTTACAACACCGGCTTTATCACCACGTTTTATCTGCGCCTGATGAAAATTTCATGCGTCTTCCTCTCCTGATGTGCAGGAAAGTAGCGAAATGAAACTCCACACATCCTCCTGTTTATCCCCACGTGCTTCAGGCGACAATTTCACATCCCCACGATGTTTCTCAAAACAAACAAAAAAAACTCAGAAACTTTATACAGCCTATGAATAAAACATGGACCTGAGTCCCAGAAGGCAGATCACCCGAAGCCTCTGAGCTGTACAAGCGGTGAAAGGCGACATAATCTCTCTGGTACAAGATCGTGGCCGAGATTTGAAGAGACAAAACGAGCAGGACCACAATGAGGGACGAGTGAAATGGACGCGGCGGTGCGGTGAGAAGAAAGCAGGCAGAGCGTGAGCACGTCATGGAGAGCGGCCGTGGCCTCACACGCGTCATCCAGCAGCTGCAAGATGAAATCAGGAAGCTAGAGACGGAGAACAAGGCACTGCGGGGGCAACTGAGCCTGCCTCTCACTGAGACATCGCCTACCGACCCAGAGCAGAGAGATGGAAGCCCAGAGAACCATGCAAACCTGAGACGCAACGTTTCAGCACCGGCGCTGGAGGGCCAGTACAAAGGTAACAACAGTGCAGAGCGACTGGTTTCTTTGGAAAGATGATATTCATGCAACAGTTGCTGTGCAGAATTATTGGTACCCCGCACACCTAATGCATTTGGCTTTCAACATTACTCGGTGTGAACTCCAGAGACTGTTGTGTGTGCAATACTCAAACCAGCTTATCTAGTATCCAGCAACTACAGCTTGATTAAAGTCACTAAAATGTGAACATTAACTGAAGCTCTTGATCTGTATCTGTATTATTTTATGCATTGTGCTGCTGCCATGTGATTGGCTGATTTAATAGCTGCATAAATGAGCAGGTGCATGAGTTTTTTATGAACTCAGGAAAATTTCTAGCTTTATTTAAAAAAATATTTATCTTAACTTTTTTTATATAATGTTTTATTGGTTTCTTGAATCCAAACACAAACACATAAGTGATGCAGTTTTTCTACCTAAAATGATTAGCTCCCTGAAAATGTTTTGTATGCCTGTCTTCAAGAGTCTCATGCCATAATGTCTAAGAAGGTTGGAGAGATCCTACCATGAAACAAGTGGCAGAGGCAACCAGGTTTTGAGCTGAAATACTCTAGTAGGTAATAGAGTTTATTGGCCGCCCTAAGGCCAAATGGAGGCTAACATCAGTACTGCAGTACTATCATCCAGTGTTATGATGAAGCTAAGCAAAACATTGATTGCATTTGTTGGATGACCTCTAGGTACGGTCAACTCCTAAAGTAAGTATGTGTAATAACACAGGCAAATACTCGATTACATGAGACAGCATGGCATTTTACCATGTAAACACGTTTACATATACCCATGAGCCCACAAATGTAACCATTGCCCAATCTGAATATTCTATAGCACTGTGATTCTGTTTCTCCAACAGAAAACATGATCATGACTGTCCGGAGGTACTCCATAACCTCAAATGCGATTCACGTGCCTTGTAAGAGTGCAAGCTCACATAAACCTGACAGTGACTGGGCCAGACTGCGAGGAGGAGCACGTGGACTCAGTCATACGGCTACAGAGGACAGAGATAAAACCGAAGACAAACCAGCAAACCGGCGCACACTTCAGCACTGCGTCAACAAAGCCAGGTGTGAGAGATGTCTTTTAACAATGTACATCCAAATGCAATAAAATCACATCACTCAACACATAAGCAATTCGGTTCCGATATTAATTTAAAAAAAACTCACATCAACTAATTTATTAATTCATACAAATGTTTTTAAAAGACTTTAGGTTACTTGAACCATGTTTTGTGCTCAAATTAAAATATCAAACATGTTTCAGAGCCAAAGAGAAGACGGTCACATTCCTGCTCCCTGTGGATGACATCTACACCAACCGGCCCTTTATGGCAGACCACCTAACTGACACTAGCTCATGTGATCTCCGGGTGATATCAGAAACAGATTCATGAGATAAGGACAAGTATAAAGGACATCTCACTACATAGCCCGATCACATGTTAAAACCATGTGGCTTCTGTATACGACAAGATTTACTTGACTATAAAGTGTACTACATATTGTATGAAAGCTGTGATGGTGCAAGGGTACAGAGAGTAAAGAGACATTTAGCACAGAGAGTGTAGTGGTAATAATGCTCAGGACAGATAGATAGACAACTAGACAGATAGATTAGGAATGGTGATAATGCTCTGACTAGCTGACTAAAAAACCTAGCATAAAAAAACCTACAAATGTTCCCTGGATTTTTAGCATGGACAGTATTTCGGAGCGGTTATAAGCATTAGAATGATTTTTTTCTATATTAAATGCTTCCATGTGGAGTTGAAGTTACGAGGCTGTGTATTACCCTGACACAATTGTGTATTTAAAAAATGTGAACTGTATAATCATGTAAATTCTTGTAATTCTGTTTATTGTACAAACTATGGTTTGTGTACCTTCTCCAATCTAATTTCTCTAATTTCAGTGAAATGAAACCGTACTGTCCTTAATAATGTAAATAATACTGTATCTTCTGGTTAGATGCTAACTGTATTTCGTTGGCTGTGTATCTGTACTCACTGACAATAAAGATTAATCTAATGATTGAGTTCAATCCAATCTAATCTAATCTAATGGTCTTTCTAAAGTATCTGCTCTACTTTCTGTTTCTGCGAATGTAATCAGAGTTTATTTACATACACGCTGTAAATCTAACAGGATTTTGGTACACTCATGTATACTATTTACTTAAACCAATGTTCTACTACCTACAAAATGTAAAGTACAATAATATAAATATAAAATATAATAAAATAAAATACATGTGATTAATACCCTAAGATGGGTATTATTTATTAACACTAAACAATTGTTTTATGTTATTGTTATAAATAAAACACAACCAAACTGAATACATGAAATACTTTATATATTCATCTGTCTGACCAAAAAAATGTACAAGTCTAGCTTTTAGCATTTGCTGTAGCAACACCCATGAAGTCCAACATTTCAATAAATCTTGGCATTGTTGCCCTCCAATATATCTGTACCATCAGTGAAGAAAAAATCTATTGTTGTCATAACCTGCTCATTCAGTACATTCAGCTGACTTAATTTCACTACTTCACAACATTACTAAACCTAGATCTAAGCAATTAAAATAAACCTAGATCATAACACAACCTCCAGAGACTTCAAATCCTTTTTGATGCTAGACGAGCCTCTAAATATACAATTACAGTAGAAACTGTACATCTCTTTTAATATATCCAACAGGACTTTAGTGATGATGTACACATCACAACACTCAGAAGCATCTTTTAGACAGGACCAGAGCTAATAATGTATTTATCTCAGCTTATGGTTCACTTTAGCTAACCACACAGAACCTGCTGTAAACATGCCTTTTGTTTGGAGCTGATGAAGGAGGTTCAGCTCCATCAGGACCTCGGCGTACAACATCCTCATTCACCTCAAATGACACGTCTTCAGACCTGCTTCTACTGTGAAGACTTCCATAGTTTGAGTTACCTGTTCGTAAAGTACATAGCACAATTTATTTCTTTTTAAATAACCTTATTAACCTTATTAATAACCCAATCTTATTTAGTTCACCTGTCAGTGATTTTGTGGATTTTATTGTTATGGTTACTTGGTAAACACCTTCAGGGTAGTAACTCTGCATCCTGTCACATTACACTATCTCACAGTTAATAATTTTCCCATAACAGCAAGTCCCACAGTAATTATGCCTTATGTATAATTTGTGGACTATTAAGTCTTTATCATTGAGATATAACATTTCAAATGCTTCTCAAATTTCTTATAAAAAAACATGAACATCACAAATACATGGCAATAATTACGAGAATGTTCTAGCATAGCAAAATAAATTATATTACCTGCTGGGCATTTAGTGTTGGCCAGGGCTTCAGAAAATGGAGACAGAGGTTTGTTTTCACATAGACTGTCACTGTATCGCATGGCCACTGTGTGGTGTCTTTCCTTGTTCTGAAAAACTATTTGTAAAAGTAAAAAATCTCTAATATAATATATAAATTAATGTATCTGTAATGAAAGGCTGATATCTGATGTATGAACAAAATGGGCTTTACTAGGCTTGTGTCACTGGCGGAGAATGATTTTTGAATAATAACATAAAATTAAAACAAAGTACAGAGGTACCAAACAATTCATGACCTGTAGGTAGAATTGACAGCAATTACATTATTATAGCAGCCATGTGACTATCTGTGTATACATGTTATATACAGAATCATTGCCATTAATTCTGAATTAGTATACTAGATTACTAGATTATCATACTAAAGTGAATTATCATTTCAAACCGATTAATCAAAGGGAACAGCCCAGCATACCTCGAGATGGTCTAAATGAGGGGAGCTCGGTGCTGCAGTCTTCATTGGACTCTTGTCCTGATCCAGCTTCCCTCATCTGGCGGCCTAATATCTCATTCTCTGTAGCTTGGAGGTTTTTAATAAGAAAATAAGTTCGCATCCTGCCTTTTCCCTTCACGTCAATCTCTCCACGTTCGTCAAGTTGGAACTCTTTGTTTCGAAGAGCACTGGAAAAAAGTCAGGAGCTTAAGGAGTATACTGGGTAATTAATGGATAATTCCTGACAATTTTAGATTAGCTAACAACTGAGACAAATTAACATGGATCATTGCAACTTATTACAACTGGAAAGCTTCATATTTGTATTATTATTATTAGCATTGACATAGCATTGTCTATGTACAAATATGCCTTTTTAAAACCACACATTTTAAAACTCACTGATATACGCTAGGGCTGACGTGGATTTTGCTCGGTAGGCCATGACTCTCCATGCGAGAAGCCGTGTTAACAGTGTCTCCAAACAGGCAATATCGTGGCATCTTCTCTCCAACAACACCTGCTAGCACTGGACCACTGTGCAAGCCCACCCGAATCTGTAGTCACAAAGAGAAAATAAATCATGCTCATAGTACCTATAGACTTTTTGCTTTCTTTAAATTAGGTGTACGGGATGTGAGATTGGAGATTAGTTCAGGAAAGAAATATTTACTGCTTGTGTTTGTATACCTGAATAGGACCTCCTGTGACAGGGTTAGTGACTTCTTTGGCAGCAATGATCATACCTAAGGCAAAGTTAGCCACTCGCTCAGCATGACTGGATACTGGGATTGGGATGCCACCAACTACCATGTAGGCATCACCTATTGTTTCAACCTATACAATGAATTAGGAGTTAAATCATTGAATGGAATAAGAGATATATCACTGTATATACCAACATGTAGTATATACATTGAGCAATCACTGATGAGTACACACTATATTAACACATATTATTTTATCTGTTTGGGCAGTATACTGGGTGAAATCTCTCAGATACTGTATATCTAGTGGCATACGATAACATAAGAGAAAGAAATATAAATCTTGTACATTTAGGACAAGAGTGTATCCATGGTTCACCTTGTAAACATTGTGAACAGTTGTGAGACGGTCAAATTTCAGGTACATGGAGTTGAGCATGTTGACGATTTGTATGGGCTCACATTGTGAGCAGATGTTGGTGAAAGTTACCACATCACTGAAGAGGATGGTACACTCTTTAAACTCACCTGAAAAACGGGGAAGAAAATGCAGAAAATTCTAGGAAATGTTGCAACTATAGCACTATGATGCAACAAAAAAAAAATACAGCCCCTATGTCAACATTACTATATAAAGTAATGTCTGGTGTGCCACAGGGGTATGTTATAGGACCTCTGTTTTTTCTTATATGTGTTGTTACTGCAGTTAACAATATGATATACAATGATCAGTGTAAGATTAAAACCACTAAAGCGTTAAAATGTATAATATTGATTATTTTGTTACAGGGGCACCGGTTGAGAGGTATATCAAGATATAGAATAGACGACTGGGTCAGAGCATCTCCAAAAACAGCAGTCAACATTCTTTTAGGGTGTTCCCAGTATGCAGGGTTTAGTACCTACCAAAAGTGGTCCAAGGAAGGACAACTGGTAAACTGGGTGCCCAAGGCTCACTCATGTGTGTAGGGTGTGAAGGATAACCCATCTGGTATGATCCAACTAAAGATCCACAAAAGGAGAGGTCTTGGTACCATATACCTTTTGGAGTCCATACCATGGCAGTTCAGAGCTGTTGTGGCGGCTGTTTTGGCAGGTAGTGTTAATGTTATGACTCATTGATGGTCCATCTTTTGATTAAAAGGTCAACCTAATTGAATTGAATCTTGAATTATATTGAAATGAACGTGATCTCAGGAAATTTTACTGACAAAAGTCCAGTGTGACCGCTGCTTAACACTGCTGTTTAGAGGTTAGATTATTCCAACACTCATCAGTGACTATGTTTTCTGAAAAGTAAATCTTCCACTTTCTTTCACATTTCCCAACAGTCATCTCTACCCTTTTTTCATTCACCTGCCTCCACTCTTTTGCCCTCCTTCAGCTGATTGGCTACATGCTTGGGAAGCATTGCATACAGCAAGTTCTCAGTCTTCTGTTTCTCCTGCTCGAGGTGCTGAGAAAGCTGGCGCAGCTGTTCCTTCTTGCGTTCCAGCTGGCTGGAGAGCTCCATCTCGGCAAGTCGCTGCTGATTGAGCAAAATGAGGTGGCGTGTGGCATCATGTGGAGCAATATCGGACAGGTACATGCGCCTCTCCTCCAGCTCCTGCAAGTTGCGCAGTAAGGGGGATGCCTGGTATAGCATACAGTGTAGAGGGGCCATCCACAACATCTGACCTGGGAAACGGACAGATAAGATTTAGTTAACAGAGGCAAACTTTTCATACAGTCGAAAACTTGATTGAACCCAGATTGAAAAGAGAAAAATAAAAGAATTTCACTGTCATATTCTCTCTGTCTCTCCACAGAAGTTAATCTAAACAAAGCAGGCAAGGAGTAAAAAAAATTGGGGCAGGAATCATAACCATAGCAAGTGTCCAAATCATAATGTAAGAAAGAATTGATAACTAGAAAAAAAAGATACTGTATATATGTACTATAAACTTCAAAAGAAACAACAGGCTACAAACTATTAAAGGTCTGACACAGAACAGGTGAAAACAGTCAGGTAACAGGGGAGGATTAAAACAAAAACAAAAGCACATGCTATATTAAGCATTTTACCAATAACCATGGGGGAATTCATGAACGTGACCAGGACTAAGGTTGGTTCAAGACAGAATTTCTAGACAGAAATGTCACTTTTGGACATCTGAAAGAGGATTCTGGTCATGCTGAAGAAATAGTAGTTACCAGGCAAATACAAACCTGCATGCATGATTCACTACACCAAGGGTCATACATTTTTTTTTATAAAAACCATTGTGTCACATTGTGTGAGAAAAATACAGAGTGTGTTCAACTCTCAGTTCCGACCTCTGAGCTCAAGCATGGGCATCTCTTTCCAGTACTCAGGCATCATGTCACGCCGAGTCTGCAACACAAAATGGCTGTTGATGAACTTGCGAATGCTGGCGATGGTAAAGGTAACCTCGGGATGCAGAATGGTAAAATACTGATGCAGTTGGATCCCTGTGGTCTGCAATCCAGGGACAATCTTTTGAACTGTCACCCCTGCCTGCCTTACCCTTAACTGGATAGATGGAGAAATTGAGCATTTAGGAAGTTCAGTGTTGCTCTGTATAGTTCTTAAATAAATATGTGTATGTGTTTATTCTAAAGCTTAAACATGCATATATTACAATATAATCATGGTGCCTCACTTGTTCATCAAACACAATATGAAATGGGAAGGCATTGCAGAATGTCTTCAGGTCTATGCACAGTTCATCTGGATACATTGGCTCAAATCCCCTTAAAAGCTTGCCTGAGATTACAACAGTCAGAAAGAAGAAAAGATTTAATGTGGTAGAAAGAGTTGATTTTACATTATTCTTACATTTCAACAGCAGAGCCTATAATTATTGTAGCCAAACTCCCACAGGATTTTCAATGGAATCTATTGGTATTAACTGGAAGTTCCTGGGTCACCGGGTAAAGTCAGAAGGTTCTCATGGTGCCTCCATAAAATAAGGTGTATTTATGGGAAAATCATAGGGTATATACACCGGTCAGCCATAACATGAAAACCAAAAAATTCTGACAGGTAAAAAGATATTCAAATTAATAATATTACTCTTATAACAGTGGCACCTATCAAGGACTGGGCTATATTAGGCATCAAGTGTACAGTCAGTTCCCAGTTGATCTGTTGGAAGCATGAAAATGGTAAAGATCTGAGTGACTCTAACATAGGCCAAATTGTGATGTCTACACGACTTCATCAGAGCATCTCCAAAACAGCAGGTCTTGTTGGGTGCTTACAGAATGCAGTGGCCAATAGTGGTCCAAACTAGTCATCTGGTAAACAGGGTCATGGGTGACCTAGGCTTACTGTTGGCCACCCATGGCTTACAACATACCATGGCACCACACCTTTAAAAGTCTTTTGGAGTTGCCTCGATATGTTAGACCTGTTTTCTAATGACATTATCAACTATACATACATATACATATAATGTTCTCTATCATAGAGGGCATCTAAGCCCAAAATGTCTCTGTAATTTTCAAATAACACAGAATTTCCATGAAAGTCCCATAATCACAAACTAAGACTTGCAATTGCTCTTTGTACTAAAGACTTAATATGATGAATGGTCTACACACAGCAGTAATATACATATATTGTATGATATTGATTTCCTCATAAAAATAAATATTTAAATGGATTTTAAGATAACAATGTTGAGATAATACATACTGCCAAGCCACAGTGGTATTTGTAATCACTAGAAATTCTCTCGGCAATCGCAAGATTTTCCTAATGGAATACTCCATATCTATATCCATGATGCTATACTGATTACATATATAGTCAATGTATTTAATGTATTCACCCACAGCACTACAGAGATAAGATGCAAAGTGTAAATATTCAATTTATTTGCCTTGTACCTTTTCCCAGCTGCACTATGCTTCTGACTGTTTCCCAGTGGTTCCTACATGTGAGTTTCTTACTCTCTCTTGATTGATCTACCTTCTGGAAAGAGATCAGTGAAAAGGTCTTTCAGATTAAATTATCCGGTTGCTTTCATGTTTGTCATTAATTATGCCATTAATCCACAAACATTATGCTAAGTACTGAAAAACATGTGCATTCATGAAAAAAGGGATCATTTGTATTAACTACTGTATAACAAAAAAAAACAACTTTTACCTGCTTGTTTATATGCACTGTGTTGAATCTGCACCCTGAAGTGTGATTGTGTTGTGATGGTGATGCATTTTTGCTGCATAGTTTTTCAAAAAATGCAGCATTGTTGCTTATAAGAAAAACAACATGCTCTTTCTTCCCTGTCCTTTCCACCTCCTCCATCTGATTCACAATCTTTATGTCTATTTGGCTATTAAAGAAGTCCTTTGCTACAGCTCCAATGATGCCTAAAATCATAAAGGAGGAGAGTGAGATAATATTTTTTTGCTTTGTACCTACTGCGTGAATATATAGAATAATGACTAGATACGATGGAAATACACAACATGGGTGTCTGAGATGGACTGACACATTTTCAAATGGTTAAATACTTTTCTTAGATTCACTGCTGAAAAACTACAATACAAAACTACAAAAGGTAAATTTTAACTTCTCAAAATGTAAAAGTGTCAAGCTGTGGTCACACTGGACTTTTTGTCTGCAACATTTTGTAAGCTAAATCACATTTATTTAAATGTAATTTGCTATAACGAGCAATTTTGGGCCTTCAGAGTTAATACACTTTGCAGCAAAACTTTGTGACATACAAAACTTTTTAAATGAGTACATTTTATCTTAAGTTTACGGGAAATTATATTTATATACTGTATATTATTATATTATCATAGAGCAGGTGTAGCCTAAGTACTAAGTGTCTTTAGCCTAGCCTAGCTAATAGTATTGTACAATCACTTTCTTACTATTATTATTTTACAAAATTTCAGTTTATGTATTTTTTTAGTCACACACATCAGTTTCATTTAGTAACTTTACTGTAAGCTTTCAATCCATAACAATATCACTAGCCAAGGTTAAGATGCTAACTCAAAGTTCAAAGTTTAAAAAAATAGACCACAATGGACGACTATTTGAATGTGCAGAAGTCTAGTGTGACCGTGGCTTTACATGGTGATGGAATCAGCCCTATATCAGTCAACAGTTTAAAGCTGGTTGTCTCACCTGGGACAATGTGACAGAGCCCACTGCGGTCAGAGTAATAGTGCAAGAGCATGGTGCCATCGCAGTTCTTTTCTACTCGAAATGATGGTGCATTCATCTCCTGCAGAATGATGTTTTAGCATTTATTAACATACAGCAGTGGCTTGTATATAGGTTCAAATAAGCAGAGCCCCACCATATACTGTATATCAGCAATTTTCAGCACTTTAAGTCCTCACTTATGCATTTAAATTCAACTGAAATACTAGTTACCTCTTTTCAGTAACCAAACTTTTTTTAATGCTGCTATTTTACAGATATATGCTCCATTAAACTGGTCATCTTACTAGAACTTTTGCGCAGATTGCTCTATGTAATTTAGCTATATGTAATGATTATTGCACCTAGTGGTCAAAATGGGATGACGGCAAGTGCTTATATATTGTGCATTATGGTAATGACACTGCCCTTAGGATTGGGGAAGAAGCAGCAGACAGGGCAGTTAATGATAGGATTGTTCCATATTAGGAAATATAGCAGATAATCAGAGGTGAATCTAGTAAATTTCCCCACAAAAAAACAAAAACAAATCATAAGTACAGACTTATACTCTACAAACTTACAGACTTATTCTATAAAATACAGAACTACTTCTACTGTGACATATATGGCAAATAAAGAGGGAAAGATGGATTATGAAGTAGATAATGTCTGCATATCAGAAATGCATCTGCATCTGTGTAAACCTTTACTTGTTACCTATGTGAAGACAAAAGCATATCCTATTTTCAGTGCTAGCATTTTTTTAAGGTAGTTCCAATTCTTTGGTTTGATTTTAAATGTAGGCAGGCTGGAAATAATGTTTAACCCATGCTTAAACAATCAACCATTAATCTGTTTAGTGTTTCACTTTAAAGCACTGAAACACTAAACTGCTTGCGGGATGACTGAATTTTGTCAGCTGCTAATATGTCATTTAATTATATCATTTACAACATTGTCAAAGGACTACATTATCCATCTTTCTTCCAAATGCAAAATTCCCATTCAGCCACACGCAGGACTCAATACTCCCCTACCTTATAGGAGAGCGAGAGGTAGCCATGCAGTGCATCCAGATTTTCTATAAACTCAAAGAGGTTTCCTCCCAGTGTGCGCAGCATGTGGTCATATCCTGATCTTTTACAGAACTCAAAGAAATACTCTCCAAACTGCCTCAGCACAGCACTTGCTTCCACATCTTCAAAACAAAGGTAAACAGAAAGGTTTCATACCGGCAGAACTCATATAAATTCAACAGGAAGAAAGAACTGTTGCAAAGTGTACAAATGTTAACACTGTAAATGATCATTCGAAATTGTGGCATGTTGTGGTTTTGGTTTAGTTGGATAACACTTAAAGTTACCTTAACATTATTTTTAATGTAGTAGAAAACATAAACAAACCATATTTGTTTATGTTAACTAGTAAGGTACAAATAAGATATAGCACAGTAATGTAAAAATTAACACGTGTCAAATGACGCTTGTTTAAATGTTGACTAAGTACATCTGCATTGACTAGTAGTTATTTAATCCACGTCTAAACTTTGTCACATAAATTAACAAAGGCAGCATGGTGGTGACGTGATTACTGGTGATGTTACCAAGAAGCTTGCATGCCTCTGCCACGAGTCGCATGGTGATGTCATCTTTGTACACCTCATATGTCATGAAGGTGTCTTGTACGCCTGCTTTGTCCCTACATAAAACAACACTTCTTCAAATTATGAAACAACATACAAGAATAATTCATAGACAAATTCAAAACAAGGTTGGTCAGTCAAAACATCAAAAGAACACAAATCTGGTTAAATAGTGTGTTAAGGTATAGTGAATAACAAATTAATTATATTTTATTGATTAATTATATTTTATTTATTATTTACTGGGTATATTATGTATTATTATATTATTGTATTACTTATTGTATTATAAATTAATTCTTGATAAGATTGAAATTTGAATAAAAATCTTTTTATGAATGATTTGTTCTCCTTAACTGTCCACTCCTTACCATTAGCTTTGTATCCTCTAAATAACTTTTAAATTCTCTCAGTGATAATATTTGTATGAATCAACACATTTCGTTTTTCTGTGGATGGATATTTCTGCCAGATAAAGGAGAGAACAATGAATTAAATAACTAAAAATACATTTCTTTTTGTCACTAGAGGCATGTCAGAATTTTAACCGCTCATAATAATCTCAAGATTATTATAATTCTCATCAAAATTTAAATTTTTAGTCAACAGGGGTACAAAACAAAAACACACCAAAATAAATAATAATAAATAATAAATAATCAAATATACAGTGTATAAACCCTATTAATAAAATGATTAAGTGGACACATAACATGAAATACCAATGGTTAAATACAGTTATGCATGTGGTTTAATTGTGAATGTGGGACTCTTAGAAGTAATTTATTAGCAGATGAGTAGAAGTCCCCTGTCTGAAGTATAAGCACTAATTACGTAAGTGATGTACTGTGAAGCAAACAAACAGCAATAACAAAGCCTGGAATGTAGAGATGTCATGACTGGAAAAAATACCAGCTCTTATTTTTTTCTAAGAGTGAATTTTAGACAATCTGCAGAGGGGAAAGTGAAGATTGACTCATATGTAAAGGACACTGTAATAATTGAGGTATGGGGTTATAGAAACATGCAAAACGTTTTTTTTAATCTTTACACATGAGGACATATTTATAGTAGTTATTAGCTTAAATTATCTTATTATCTCCAAATTCTGACTTATTTTACTTTTCTATGTCACAAATGTCTGTCACAGAATTTTCAATTTTCAATATTGCCCAACTTTGTAATTAGTATTTTTACTTTTATAGCTCAAAGCTGTTTAACCTAACTAGCTATAGCTAATAGTGGGTAACACAGTGGCAAATACTTAGTGAGCAGGTAACTAGCTCCTTAGGCTCTTAAATGTGTTCTACACTCAGCGTCCAATTTATTAGGAACACCTGTACACCTGCACATGTATGCAGCCATCAGCCAAATGGCAGAATCACAATACACAAATATAGGTAGATAGATATTAGAGGTAGAGAGTAAGCAACAAGAGCTTCAGTTAAACTTAGGATCAACCATCAGAATGATCCATGTTAACCTTGTCCTCATGCCAGATGAGCTGCTTTTTAATATTTCAGAAAACTGCTAATCTGGAAATTTCACACCAACACAGACTGGTTTAAATGACTGACTCTGTGCTCATTTGCGCCATCTTGTGGTCAATACGGATATTTTGTTTAAAGATAATATTAGATAGACACATCAGATAGTCACCTGAGTTTATTCCATGTGTCTTCTCCGAATTTATCGATCACCAGAGACTTCAGACACGTGTTAATAAATCCGTACTGTCAGTATTAAAGAGGAAGATTTAGATAAATACATGCTTCATATCTTCATAAAATACAAAGAAAACTAACAGGATTTAAAGACTTAATCCAAATAGGTTAATAGATTTAATATTAAATTCTAAACATGTTAACTATTTCATAAATGCTACTCAAATCTTACCATTGCACTGCCTTGATCTTCTCTACGATGCTTCAGGGCATGTGAACGGATCCTTCATATTTAACTGCATGTCCCAGGAGGTGCGACACAGCACGCGAGCTTCACGGTGTAGGGCGCGCGCGGTCTACACTTCCACGCGCATGATTAGTGGTCATTTCGGCAGAGGACACTTCTGTAATGAATTCCTCATAAGACTGTTATAACTGCAAGAGGAAGAATTGAGATCGTTTTATTTTTATTTTAACTGCTGATGGGGCGCGTGCTCACTGCTGGGCGCCTGCAGCACTTTTGGCTCGCGCTCTTCAGAACAGATCTGCATGGGTAATTCAGGCACTGGGCAGCTATTATAATAATTAACAGTCATGGTAACATCTTATTTAATGACTGATCATCAGCTGTCGTGTCGTCAAGTGAGATTCCTTATCGGTTTTAACTTCTATGTTCTATTATGTATTATCAACATTGTGTTGATTAGCAGTGACACTCTGTGACGATAAAATAATATACATCATGCAAAAAAAAGTTTATATTTTTATAAAGTAGGCCTAAAGGTAGACAAATTTTGCATGTGATATTGCAGATATTTACTTTAGGTGTTGAAGAATAAGAACATCTAGTTTGTGACTTTTTCTCTCTAACTTTACTAGGTTTAACTTTCTCAAAATGATTAGACAAACCTTCTGGTAAAATCACATGCATTGTCCATGTTATGGTATATTTTCCCCCACATGTGATTATGTGAATAACATGTAATTACATCTGGAAATACATAAAATAACCAAACATCAAGAAAAGAAATGAAAATGATCTGGCTAAATTGCACATAAAAATATCTGAATCTTGTGTAAACTCACGTGGAAATATATTAATTATGTGTAAATTTACATGTGAAAAAATAAGTGAATTGTGTGTAGAACTGCAACAAACAATATTTGTAAAGTAAAGTAAAATTTTAATTAGTAAATTATTATTATTATTTTAATTATTAAAAAAGAAAACATTTGGAAATAAGTTTATTGTGTGTAAAATCATATGGGTAAAAATTAATCCTATGTAAAACTGCACTAAACATTAAATTTAACTTTAATTTTAATTTAACTTTAATTAAATGTTAACCAAAATATATTTTGGCTTCATTAGCAGATGCATGCATAATTAATTAGTCATGACTAATGCCTCATTTGCATAAATAATAGTGTTTTTTTATTCCTTTTAAAAAAGCCCCAATGTTCTGAAGTAAGAATATCATCATTTATCTGGAGGAGATTTATTGTGATATCTGTAGTTTACTTTAAAAGCTTATAAACCTTAAAATATATATTAAATACATTAAAATAAATAGATTTACAGTAATAGAGTTCCTTCACAATAACCTTACTGAATATATGTAACTTGCTTTAATTTGTTAATTAGGTGTAATTACATTATCATGAAGGTTCAAGTTCAGTTCTCGCGTAAGTTGCTGAGAGAGAGATGCTTACTTTTCCCTACCTGTATTGCGACAGTAGTCCTACCTCCTACATCGGAATTGGTTGGTTGAGATTGCATCAGCTCTGAGATTGGATGCTGAGTTCCACATTTCAAAACACTACCCAATCAATGATCCTATGGCTTACGGAATACGGGTGTACTGGTGTGGAGACCTGTACATCCGCCATCATTGGACAGTGAAGCTAGTACAGCCGAAAAAACCCAGTCGGTTGTCAACAAGTCCGAAGCGAAGCGGATTTCTGACTATTAAGAAGGTCAAGCGGAGGCTCATTAAAGGCTCTACGAATTTATTCCCCTGTCCAACTTTCATGTGAACGCAGAGCACACCGGGGGGAGAGAGAGCCAAACATGTCAAATCTGAGCAAAGGCGGCGTCAAAAAGGACACCAAGATGAGGATACGCGCTTTTCCTGTGAGTACTGACCGCCTACAGTGAGCGCTGAGCCGGCCGGGGCCTCACTGCCACTCCGAGGCTTTGATCGAGGCCTGTCCGCGTTGTTCCACCGCCCAAAAATACTGTCCCAAATGCACAAGTTGAGCAATGTCATAAATACAAAAGTGGACTGGACTTATATATTACTATTGACAAAATGATATTTGAGTATCCATTAGCTTATAATTTATATACTTGGCCCTCACTAGTCACTTGTTTTAGGTTTGGATGACAACAAATGGTAACGGCTAACGGCTAAACCAGCTAGCCGGCTAACGCTAGTCAACTAGCTGCCGTTGGTTAGTATTAGTTGTTATGGATTTTGTCAGCTATGTTCACCGAGGTCTGGTTTAAAAATGTTCCAGATTAACCTTCAGCACCAGTGTCAGCGGTTTACATGTGAATGTATTGAGTACAGCCTGTGCTATGCGGGTAGTTAATTAAGAAGCAACGCTAGCGAGCTGACTTGGACTCAGTGTTAGTTAGCCAGCTGACAGTTAGCCTTAGGGAAGGTACTGATTTCTTAAAGTGTGGTCTGTTTTCTTACTAACCTGAGCATTATTTTATTAAAATGAGACTGGTATGACTGTTGTGAGGTGAATAGAATGTCTGGTAATTGGTTCTGTGTTCTCTGAGACTGTCTGCTCTGAACCTGAAACATTTCTCATGTTTACAGAAGTTGGTTAATGTTAAACAGTTATATAACTAATGTTATAACAGCTGTCTATTATACGTACACTTTCACCCTTTTTTAATTAAAAGGGTACATTTTAAAGGGTACTTTAGTGCAGGTATTGCCCTTTTTTTTGGCCAGGTCTGATGACAGGTGTTTCAGGTGAAAAAAAAGAGCTGTCCTATAGAGCAAGAAGTCATAGTCAAGGCTCTAGTAAAATGTTAAATAACAATTAAAGCATGGTGTTTTGAGACAGTTCTTCTCACTTTATCTTATTAAAACTAGTTTTACACTGCAATAACAGCAGCCTGTTTAATTTTACCCTATCGACTTTATGGTATGAGATGATCCAAATACAATCTTGGCCGTATTTTGTAACCGGCTGTACAATAACATCTGCATGTCAGATGACCTGATTAAGATCGTCTTAACGAAAGGTCTTGAGAGTGAGCTTGAGGTAATAAGGATATGTTTTTGCGTTACATTTCGTCATTTCTGCTATTATTAAGTTTTATATAATTCTTTTGCCATTGTCTTGTTTGTGGCTTTAAAGTGAACATTCATGCAGTGGTGTGATTATAAATAAAAACTCTACGATTGCCAAAGATTTGGTGTAAATCGTACATTGCAGAAGAATTATTTGGCCACGAATTGAGATGCATAATGTATCATGTGAAGCTCACAGGACAGCTGCAACTATGAACGCTGAAATGTGGAATGTCAGTAAAACACTTGTGTCTGAAGCTCACTGTAAAGTGTGTTTGCGTTTACATGATCCTGTTTTCTACACAAGACTGGATCATGCTGAACAATGGCATCAGCGAAATGTCTTGGGATTGTCTTGTACAGTGTGACCATAATAATCTTAAAACAACTGTGATATTACACAGTGAGAAACAGGCTTTGGATTTTTAGATTGAGTCAGACCATGGCTATTCCCTGTTCTTTAAATTTGTTAATAGAAGCAACTAACTGTTTAGACTATATCCCTTTTCTTCCCTACTCCATGTTTCTGTTGTAAAATAGAAATGCTTTATACATTGTAGAGCTCTCTCATCTGGACAGATCAGGATGTTAGTTTAAATAACAGATTTATATTAATGTGTTTGTCATAATACACTAGACTTTCTATGTTTTTACAACCTGCACAGGGACTTGGCTACATAGTCTAAGATTAATAACAAACATTTATGGAAGGAGTCTCCAGTGTCAGTGATTTGTGTCACTCTTTGTAAAACTGTATTACAGTTTTTCACCTTTTGTTTTCTTGGTAACATCATAAGCCTTAATTTCAAGACAGGGAAAGAAAGAAAGAAAGAAAGGCTGATAAAATGGCGTTTATATTTGCTGTATAAAAAAGTCGTAACAGGTGCTAACTTGTTTTGTTTGATGTTACACAACATTAAACATAAGCTGAGAACTGCACACCTTGGTGGTGTGTGCTATTTTTAAAAAAATGTAACTGTTATGGTATAAAAGAAATAAAACTATTTGGTGTCATTGGAAAACAACCAACTTCATTGTGGTAACAGTAACTCCATCATCTCATTGCTGATGATTTTTCTCTAATAAGATGCCATTTATAATATATACCTTAACTAAGCCGTGGCTTTTCATGGAATCCCCACCACGTAGACCATGAGTCATCCGTGACTTGATCGAATCCAGTTGATAAAACAACATGAAAATAACCCTTCTGC
This sequence comes from Duopalatinus emarginatus, assembly GCA_028565595.1. NCBI lineage: Eukaryota > Metazoa > Chordata > Actinopteri > Siluriformes > Pimelodidae > Duopalatinus > Duopalatinus emarginatus. The sequence continues at coordinate 12,082,063 of JAOVVF010000022.1, read as the reverse complement.
TTGGCTGAAGTAACACACTGTAGTATTATGTGAGTCACTGCAGGAGAAACAAGCAAGACCTGCACTGATCTATGATTCATTCAGTTCTTTGTAAATGATTATTTAATGGTAGTATATTTCATGGTAGTATTTTTGAATCTGGTTCTTAACTTTGGAGTCTAGCCTTGAATGACCGGAGGCCATTTTTGTTAAGATGTTCTTAATTTTATGCAGCTATACACTGAAGTGTACTGGTACACATGTGGGTCCCCCATGGGAGAAATATTCTGTAGTCAATGAACACCATACTTCCTGTCCTGTCCACATATCTGTTGTATTCCGACGTGTAGGATTTCTGTGTTCCACAGCACGTTGGATGGCATCCCAGATCTTTTCTCGATAATGTTGAGATCTGGTGAATTAGCTGGGAATGGAAAAGCCAGACCCAAACTCAGATGAGTGTTCCTTTAACCATAATTTGACATCTCTAGATGTGTGTGGTGGTGGTCCTGTTGTAAGACCCATCCAAATGAATGCAGGACATGAACATAATTTGACAGAAAGAGGCACACAGTGTTCAGCTGTCGGAGACATTTGTAGCCGTTTAGAAACAGCTCTAGAGTATTCCATAGATGTCTGTCACTTTATATACAAACTGGCAGATATAACCAATGATGTGCATAGGTGGCGTTTCTAAATATTTTGCATAATCTTGTCTGTATTAGTTTAACTTGCACTTCAGTTTATAGATATGCTACACTGTTATAGCTCTCATTCGCTACTATAGTTTATTAATGGATTGTAAAAGTAGTATAGGCCATGCCCACAGGCAGCAAGAATGATGAATTCACTGAAGCATAGTGCGAGATCAGACTTTACACCAAGCTATGTCAGGCTTCAGGAGTTATTACAGTGTCCGCTACGCTTGTTTTACCAGGGAAAATATCATCCAATCAGACATTGCATTATGTACGTTGACCAATCAGACGTTGCCCTTCTGTGACGACACAGCTTACCATGGTAACAGCCAAACGGTGGTATTTTCTAAAGGTTCGAGTGGTCTGTTTCTTTCCAAAAGTGTTGCATTTTCTTCTTGTGCTCATCAGGGTGGAAATGATTTAACACAATATATTATAAATCACGTTATTATGACTTGGTGTAAATGTGATAATTGTTTTTTTTTTTTATAAGTAATTTCGAGCAAAATGTTTTTCTTGCCCCACTGATCATAAGCATCTCTCTCATGTGTGCTTACATTATTTTCGTCTTTCTCCTGCCCTTTTTCTCACTCAGATGACCATGGACGAGAAGTACGTCAACAACATCTGGGACCTCCTCAAGAACGCTATTCAGGAGATCCAGAGAAAGAATAACAGTGGCCTGAGCTTCGAGGAGTTGTACAGGAACGCCTACACAATGGTGCTGCACAAACATGGCGAGAAGCTATACACAGGACTGCGCGAAGTCGTCACCGAGCACCTCATCTACAAAGTAAGAGAGCACAGAGGAGGCACAGTTTGAGCTGGTTCAGGATGTTGTGTTCAGCATGTCTGCAGGTGCTGTGGATCGGCAGGATCAGCTTTTTTAAGACGGAAGAGCTATAAAATGCATTTGCACAGTCTCATTTTTTTTGACCCTAGGGGTTGTGTGTAAATTAAAGCAGTTAGATTAAAGTTTCTCAAGGTTTTACTTTCAAACATCTGTAACGTCACCTTTAATGCCTAATCTTTCTCTCACACAGGTACGGGAAGACGTTTTAAATTCACTTAACAATAACTTTCTTCAAACGTTGAACCAAGCCTGGAATGACCACCAGACAGCCATGGTGATGATCCGAGATATTTTGATGTACATGGTGAGTTGATAATTCAGTGTTGGTAAATGTTGCTTTCTCGTCTTTTGTTTTGTTTATACACTGTGATCGTCACGGTTGCTTGTGTTGTGCTGGCAGGATCGAGTGTATGTGCAACAGAACAACGTAGAGAACGTCTATAATCTAGGGCTAATCATATTCCGGGACCAGGTGGTTCGCTATGGTTGCATCCGGGACCACCTCAGGCAGACGCTGCTAGACATGATCGCCCGGGAGAGGAAAGGCGAAGTGGTGGATCGGTAAGATCACAGAATTGCTTCTGTGTCATTTTGTATGGTTTTTTTATGTCATGCCAGATGCTGGCTTATTACATCTTGATTTATTTAATGTTAATGAACTGCTGACAGCATTGTAAATGAGCATTTTGTCATTTTCAGGGGTGCCATACGTAATGCCTGCCAGATGTTGATGATCTTAGGCCTTGAAGGACGATCGGTATATGAAGAGGACTTTGAAGCCCCGTTTTTAGAAATGTCTGCAGAATTTTTCCAGGTTTGTGTTGCTTTATGTTATGTTTCATTATAAGGGTACATAAGTTACATTTAGCTACATTTAGAAATCTGTGTTTTTGTGGATAGCTCATTGGGCTTTGTCTTTTCAATGCCTTTAGATGGAGAGTCAGAAGTTTTTGGCAGAGAACAGTGCAAGTGTTTACATAAAGAAAGTGGAGGCGCGGATAAACGAGGAGATAGAGCGAGTGATGCACTGTCTAGATAAGTCAACGGAGGAGCCCATCGTGAAGGTGGTGGAACGAGAGCTCATCTCCAAGCACATGAAGACCATTGTGGAGATGGAGAACTCTGGACTAGTCCACATGCTAAAGAACGGAAAGACAGAAGGTTCGGTTGTGGAAAATGTTTATGGCTTTCTGGGATTATTTTTTAATTCCACAGTGACCTATTTGTGTTTCTTATTTTTAGCTTGTAAAGATCTTTCAGGTGTGATTTCTGTAGTAATGCACTCTGTGTGTGTTTGTTGTGTGTGTGTGTGTGTGTGTAGATCTGGCATGTATGTATAAGCTGTTTAGTCGGGTGCCAAACGGTCTGAAGACAATGTGTGAGTGTATGAGTGCCTACCTGAGGGAGCAGGGCAAAGCTTTGGTTTCTGAAGAGGGAGAGGGCAAGAACCCAGTGGACTACATCCAGGTACCCTCATTCTCCTTAACCCTTGAATATAGATAGTGGTTCAAGGAAAAAAAAAACACCTTTAATAATGTGTTGCTTTCTATTTCTCCTCTGGCTTAGGGCTTGCTGGACCTGAAGTCTCGCTTTGACCGCTTTCTGCAAGAGTCCTTTAATAATGATCGTTTGTTCAAGCAGACCATTGCAGGTGACTTCGAGTACTTCCTTAACTTAAATCCCCGGTCACCTGAGTACCTCTCCCTCTTCATTGATGACAAGCTAAAAAAGGGTGTCAAAGGGGTGAGTCATCTGTTCTTTGGCCTTCACTCTGATATTTGTTTTTGGTTGCTATGAATAAAAATGAAACTACTTCCCTATCACTTTTTATGACATCACATGGTGGCTAACAGTTTTTTGGGTCACTCCTGAGTCAGTGAGCTTCTAAAAATGAATCTTCTTTAATAATAAAGGGCCATTCGGTGCAATCAGGAGATCACGTTTAAATGTTTGAACGCTTGTACTGCTGTATCACTGCAGAGTGCTTCTAAACACTTGGCAAAGTGTACCTGGGATGTACCTTGCATCAGTTGACTTGGACCATTCTCTATTGCGCCCTGCCCTGTGTGCACGGGTGACATTAATTTACAATAAGTTAGGCCTAAACAAAGATCATGGTCGTAACTGCAGTCCTCATCATTCTCATGTGATACAATACAGACAAATTATGTTGTAAATATGTATAATTTTATGTTGTAAATGTAAATATATACACATGTAGTGCATATCCTGTGGCGGACAAAAATTATATAATATAATGGTAAAAGTTTTCTCCATTAGTGTCTGCCCATTTTGTAATGTCATTTTACTGACTTGTTCTCTCGCTTCACCTTGCAGTTAACGGAGCAAGAAGTGGAGTCAATCCTGGACAAAGCGATGGTGCTGTTCAGGTTTATGCAGGAGAAGGATGTTTTTGAGCGCTACTACAAACAACACCTTGCCAGGAGGCTTCTAACTAATAAGAGCGTCTCTGATGACTCGGAAAAGAACATGATCTCAAAGCTGAAGGCATGTGCTACTGAGCTCACATCACCTCCACCTCCATTTCATTTTATGCCTCCACCACTAGCTAGTCTACATGATATTACATGATATATCAAGAACAGCTGAATGTCTGTAGCATGTATATGGAATTATTGTTAAAAGATTTAGGAACCACATGGTCAAGCAGGGTCAAATGCTTCAATTTGTCTTCAATAGCTTCCTTTCTGCTTGAAGTATATTTTAAGACATACAGTTAGTAACAAGAAGGACTAGACTTGTTGGCAGTGGAGGCATTGAGTTCTTGTTGTTTACATCTCTGCTCTGTCTGGCTTTAACAAGAGCTGCCTTAAGGCTTGTATGTAAATTTAAAACTGTTACGAAAACAGGTTGATTCACATTTTAAGGGCCTGCTGCTGATTCGTTCATTAACATTCCATGCAATACTGACTGTGTTGTTCATTTGACCAACAATTTTATTTGTCGTCCACGCCTTCATTTCTAAATTAAAATTCAAACTGTTTCCACTGTTTCAAATCCACTGCTCGATTGACATCTTTGTAAATAATGTATCCTTTCATGTTCACACTTGTGCCTTATAATTACTTAAAGCATTGCTTCAAGGCAGATTTTGTTACTGCCATGTGTTCCCACTTGAACCCCCCCTAATTAAATTCCAGCATAAAGTGCATGTCTGAATAGGACTTTTGATAAAAGCTTTAAATATTGGCTACGACATGTCTGGTCTGTTGTATTTACACAAAGCAGGATTTTAGAAGATTCAGGTAATAAAATATTATATATTATAGCAGCACCCAGTGTTGGTGCCTCTCAGCTCCAGGGTCTCTGGTGTGATCCCGATTCCCTCACTCTGATTTTTCTATTTGGTTAAAAAGGTCCAAGATTTTTTTACATGTACATTGGACCTACAAATGTGTACACCTATGTAATACTTTTGTGTGTGTGTTTTAAATATTTGTAATTCTGTTGTAGCATTTAGCAATCAGTAGGCTTGTGATTCTGTTTAGTATTATGGAGGACTGGGGGAAACAGTTTCAGTGCCAGACTGCATTAGCCTAATCGATCAAATGTAATTTACATGGACAGAAGCGACCGCATGTTCTAATCTGTGTGTCTCCAAATGTCTCTGACTATGCAGACGGAGTGTGGCTGTCAGTTCACATCCAAACTGGAAGGCATGTTCAGGGACATGAGCATTTCAAACACAACCATGGATGAGTTTCGCCAACACCTACAGTCAACAGGGGTAAGAAAAAGAATGTCAAAGGAACTCCTACAGCTTAAATGGGATACCACATTGGATGCCAAAATATTAGTAATATTTGTAACTGACAGGAGGAGCACTCCTAAATACTGTCTTATTTAATCTTTTCTAGGTGTCTTTGGGTGGTGTTGACCTCACAGTGAGGGTGTTAACAACAGGTTACTGGCCCACTCAGTCAGCCACACCCAAGTGTAACATCCCCCCTTCACCCAGACATGCATTTGAGGTTTTTAGAAGGTACATCTTTTACTGTCATTTTCATCAACAGAGTAAAAATAATAGTCTCGGTTACAACTGCTCATCAAAATAGAACTGGGGAGGTGAGGGGCTTATTTATAACTAACTTTTTGTGATTTTTCAGATTTTATTTGGCCAAACATAGTGGACGGCAGCTCACGCTGCAGCACCACATGGGCTCGGCAGACCTCAATGCTACTTTCTACGGGCCGATCAAAAAGGTATCAGTGTCAGCGCTAGTAAGTCAAGACCACCTAGACCACTTTGTGTAACAGGGAGATTAGGCATTAGGCATGCACTTGGTTATACTTTGATATTTAAGATATTATCTTGGATGCTTTTGAATAATGCTCTTAGAGCTTGATTTTGGTTTACAGCTATTTTAATGAGACAACCTCATAAGGGGACCTAATAATAAATATTTTGTTAGTTAGCTTTGTTTTGATAGTTTACCAAATGTTTCCTCACAATTTAATTTTGCTAGCTCATGTACCCTACAAGTACTCGTGTTCCAGTACTCAAGTTCCAACTCTTAAGATTATTTATCTATGGTTTTTACATATGAGATGGTTAAAATGCTACCAGTCAGGTGCAGATAAACGCCAAACCAAAAATAAATCCGCAAGACCGTGTATGCAAATTTTTCTTAATGCTGATAACATTTTTCAGCTTACCATTATGACTCAACAAACTCAAAAACAGAGCTAAGAGTGTACTGAGTGGCTGAGTACTTTTCTGTGGTGTGGGTCAGTATCCCATCATGTAGTACTGCCCATTAAAATTTTGCCATTTTATACCATGCATGTAAAGAGCAAACCATTTACCATCAATTAAACAGGAAACCATCTGGTGTTTGGCCTAACTTTGTCATGCTGGTTTTTTTTTTAATTATCATTTATTTACTTACTTAATTATCTGGACCTTAGGGAAGAAATCTAAAATGACAGACGGTAATAAGTAACACAACTGGGGATAATAAATAAAGTGATATATCAAGCCATTACCTTAGAATTGTAATATTACCACATAAAATATCACAAAACTACTTTTTTAACATTACTGTTTTGATGTGACTCGAACTAGACTTGTCAGAACTGTTAGGTGTTTTAATTTGTCTGTTGTGTATGTTGGGGCGTAACTTGTATGGTACCTGGGTAATAAGTGTAGCCAAACTTAGCATGGGTGTTTGGGTATAATACCACTTACTTATTGACAGAATTCTTAATAAGACAAAAGCTACATTAATGATAAGTGCTATAATACTGCTTTGCCTTCTCTCTTCTTATCTTCCTCTTTTCTACAAGGAGGATGGCTCAGATGTGGGTGTTGGTGGTGCACAGGTGACGGGCTCCAACACCAGGAAGCACATTCTCCAAGTGTCTACCTTTCAGATGACCATCCTTATGCTCTTCAACAACAGAGAGAAGTTCACCTTTGAGGTATTTTCTACACACATAAATGTACATAACCTTACATGTCGAGTAACATTTATACAGTTGGTAAATTTTGTTTTAATACGGACAGAAAATGTTCAGCTCAGTTAGTTGGATTGTAAAGAATATTATTTAAAAATCCCATGTGTTTTGGTTACACGCTAATTAATCCAGGAAATCGTCTTTTTTTTATTTCAGACATAACACTTTATTTCATATATTTTAACACTTTTGTTTTAACTAATGTTCACCTTTCAGTCAAAACAAATTGTTGGAGAGATATTTAAAGCTGTCTTACACAGTCCCAAAAACTTCACTTTGCTTTTTTTCTGATTGCAGGAGATCCAGCAGGAGACCGACATACCAGAGCGAGAGCTGGTGAGAGCGCTGCAGTCTTTGGCCTGTGGGAAGCCCACTCAGCGTGTGCTCACCAAGGAGCCCAAATCTAAGGAGATTGAGAACGGCCATGTATTTACAGTTAATGACCAGTTCACCTCCAAACTGCACAGAGTAAAGATCCAGACAGGTACTGTGACACTGTTGCACACAATATTCCTTCTTATATTTTTATTATAATGTTGCGAAGCCACTGTTTGGCTGTTACCATGGTAACAGCCATCAACAAAAGCCACCTTTTGGCCGTTACCATGGTAACCGCGCTATACCTGTGATGTCACAGAAGGGCATAGTCTCGTCTAATGAGATGCGCTATAGCTGTGACGTCACGGAAGGGCGACATCTGATTGGCACAGAGCACAACACTCTCGCAGTTTCTTCAGGAACCGCACTCTCTAGTTATTATTAATATGTATGTTAATGCTAACTTTTACATGGAACATTTAGCATTTCTTCTGGCTGCATATTCAGGAACATTTATTAAATGTTAAATCATCAAGGGTCAAATTCACCATTTATGCCCTTTTTCCGTCATACATATACGGTAACGGAATATTTGACTTTGTCAGCAAGTAAATTACATGATTTATTGTAAAATATACACAGTGCTGTCAATTTATAAGTTAGCAGATTGCAATACCTAATAATAAACTGATACCATGATGTATGTGTACAGCCTGGCTTCAAACATACGTTCAGTATGTGCTTAATAACCAAACGGTTGTGAAACATTAGCATCTGTCGTCCTTAATTCCCCTGATGATTTGAAGACCCAAGGCTCATGCTGTATGTATTTGGTTTGCAGTTGCTGCTAAACAGGGTGAATCAGACCCTGAGAGGAAAGAGACTCGGCAGAAAGTGGATGACGACAGGAAGCATGAGATCGAAGCAGCCATCGTACGCATTATGAAATCCAGAAAGAAGATGCAGCACAATGTGCTAGTAGCAGAGGTATGATTAATGACTGCTTTATAATTCACCAGATAATAAAAGCCATACAACATACAACTCTTAAGCACGACTGTAAACATGCTTAAATTGTTAATTAATACATAAGAGAAATATATGAGGAATAAAACAAGCTTTTAAAGCGGAATAGTAAAGGTGCATAATGTGAGCGTGTAAAGTTCATATATTCATATAGAATAATGGCTGTTTGTTCTGTCTTTTCAGGTCACTCAGCAGTTACGGGCACGATTCCTGCCAAGTCCTGTGGTCATTAAAAAACGAATCGAAGGACTTATTGAGCGGGAATACTTAGCAAGAACGCCAGAAGACCGCAAAGTGTACACTTACGTAGCATAAATGTGGCATGCATTTCAAATGAAACCTGGTGTGGCGTGAGAAAGCGAGCGTGAGAGTGTTATTTTTGGGACTTGAGCATGAACTGGGAGGTTTTTGTGTTTAGGTTTTTTTTTTTTTTTCTTCTCATCGCTACTGGGGGAAAACTGAGAAGTTAGCCTTTAACCTTCTGTACGGACTCATTTTAAAAAGTTCTTAGCGATTCACACAGAAGCCTTCCAAAGCCTCCAGGGAGCTGGATGAGATTCAGCTCAGGCTCACAGAAAAGGTGTTTCCGTCTCTGTGAGAGAACTGTGAGAGTCGGAGCCTATAAACCTGAACCCAGAACAACAGAAGTGCCCAAACAAATGAAGAAAGGTGACTTTGCAGCATGGGACGCCTTCCGGAGACCAGTCAGGTTACAGTGAAATATGTATACCTTCCCACATTTATTTTTGTTAGTTTGAGCTTTTTTTTTTCCCCATGTTGGTGTAAACGTGTTTGTGGTCTGTGGCACCATGTTGGTTGTCCAGGTTTAACCCTTGCCTGCCTGCAGAAGATTTTTTAAATGGAGGCTGGGTATCAGAGAGCCATATTAGTTGCTTTGGAGCATGCCTTTTCTGACAAGGGGTAAAATAACTCTTTCAAGGTTTCTAAAAGAAATGGTTTGGTCGTGTCTTTGTTTTAACTTTTTCGTATTTGGCATGGCCAAATGTAAATTTAAATATTAGCTTTTTTTTGTAGGGTCCTTCTGATGCAGTTCCATTATAGAGGGGTTGGGTTTTGTGGGGGGTTTTTTCGGCAGCAGATGGAACTTCTGGAGCATTGTGTCTAAATGTGTACAAATTGTAAAATAATTGTTATTGTACTCGCTGAAGTGGACTGTACAGGGCCTTGTTTTCATCATTGTTAAATGTAGAAAAAGGAGTCAAAAATAAATGGATTTGCTGCTTCAGGTCATATTTTGCTTTTTAATGATTTCACTGTTCAAATTTCACTGTTAAAAATGTTGTGTTAAACGGTGCTAATGTTTAATTTCATACAATTCTGGGTTAACAAAGAAAAGCGTACAGCTGTTTTACCGATTATGTACAAAAAAAGAAAATAGTTTGAAAAGAAACCAAAAAAAAGTAAAGAATTTAGAGTTTTGCCTTAACATCTGACAACAGACATGTACAGAATATGTTGGGTCATTACTTAAACTGAAATGATCCCAAAAGCTGCTGATGACAGGAAAGAAGCAGTTATAAAGGCAACTGACATCATTTAGCTTTCTCCACTGCTAATCTTAACTTGTACTATTTAACAAAATGAAAATGATTTTGCCATAAAAGTATGCCATTTTTTCCATCTTTGTTCAGTACTGTCACTGCATTAAATTCTGCAAACATTTTATCCCTAATTATGCATTGAAATTTCATTAAATTTATTAACTGATTTATTTAATAAAGTATTTACAAGCTTAAAACCAGATTTGGTTTGGACTAACTTTATTAATTCATGACTGAGTAAAAAATAACAATTGATGAGCTCATATTTAACGAATTGACAAATATTTAACAAATTTAATCAGTTAAATAGCACTAATGTATGTGTAGCGTGTATACTGACCAACTGGACACTCAAGGACTGGCAACGTTTGGTCTGATGAGTCACGGTACCGATTGTCTTGGGCTGAGGGTGGTATCTGGGTCTACCACAGGCCCCATGAAGGCATGAACCCCAGTTGTCAACAATTTCCTTCACCTATTTGCCTGAGATCAATCAATATACAGACATAATGTTCAATCTATAATCTACATATACATATACATATAACTCATTCATCAAAATTAGCTGTGTCATGGAAGCCTTCATGTTTTTCCCCTACTTTATATGTCAAATGATGCCATTTCAATTTGCAAATTACTACTACAAGCTGAGTTAAATTCAATGAATTGAATTGAATTCATTTATTCATTGGCCCTTGCTACCATTATCCACTAGGGATGATAAGATGGCACTGGTTTGTTCACACCGGTGCAGAAAAAATTCTTGATAAAAACTTGCAATTTCTCAGCAATTCTCTGGGCCAAGTATTGTGCGAGTTGGAGTTGTGTCCTATGCAAAGTGAACTGCACAGCATCATAGTCTTTTGCATCACATAATTTCATACTTAATCGCATGGGCTTAATCAAATCCTAATATGATACTGCATTAGTAGCTGCTTTGTATTTAATGTTTTGGATCATTGGCAATGCATTGAGGTGTATGATGGACAGACACATCCTTACAGTTCTACATAGGAAGTGTTTGGTCCAGTGCCACTTCTACATTGGTTTTCTCATCAATTTGACATGGTGAAAATGGTGAGTGATTTACAATGAAGTAACAAAAAAACTGGCACACCAGTCTAACACTCGGTAGGTTCCCGACAGTGCATCGACTCCAAAAGCTTGCGAAAATATTTAGTAGGCAACGAACACCATACTTCCTGCAGAACTTCCCACAATTCGGTTGTATACCATGGGTTATGATTTTTGGGTTCCACAGCATGTTGCATTGCATCCCAAATGTGTTTGATAACACTAAGATCTGGTGATTAGGTGGGAATCAGACAAGTGTTTCTCTAACCATAATTTGGTGTCTCTAGCCGTTTGTTGGTGTATTGTCCTGTTGGACGATGCCCAACCCATATAACTGTGCAGAAGTGAGCTACACATAGCGATCACCTGTCAGAGACGTTTGTAAGACATACCAGGAGTCCCGTGGCAAACCAGCCATCCTTCCTTGCCATGAAACACACTAGGGACAGTGAACACAATTGCCCTAAGCAATGGGCAGCCCCAAACCACAGCTCCTGGGGAGCAGTTGTGGGATTAGGTGCCTTGCTCAACCACACCTCAGTCTTGTCTTGCCCTGTGTGGGACTTGAACCCAGAACCTTCCACTCACAAGACTGAGACAAGGCCTCAGCTGCCCCATTATTACAGGAATGGTGGAAATACAGCACAGAATAGCAGATCAGGAACAGACGCAAACGGATCTAAACATATGCAGTGTTTTTCAGGACGGAGTTGATCATTATGGTGAAGACCCTTTCAGGCCCATCTGGTGTCTATTGTGTTAATCTAATAACAGCATGACGGCCATCTGCTTTCATACAGATTACACTGTAATTCCCAGACACTCTCCATAGGCCTTCCTATTACATGTTGGACCTGTGGTGGATTTTGTAAGCTAGTAGCCTGACGTAGGAATTGATATATTTAATTTTTAATCACAGTAATAAAGTCAGGACTCTGTCGGTAGGTGGCGCCAAACCGAGCCGACGCCTAGCGGCCATTAGGCAGGACGACCCCGGTACTACAATTCCGCTATGGAAAGTTTGAAAGCGTCTCACTCGATGGTAGGTTTAGCTGAAACAGAAATGGTGCAATAATGCTGCGCAGACCTTTTATACTCCACAAAAGTGTGGAGGATGGAAACGCCGACTCTGGAGCCGAAACTGCAGGGTGAGTTAGCTTTACAACGCTAAGCGTTTCTGTTGATGTTGGTCACTTTGGATACGTCTGATACGGCATACTTGTGTACTAAATAGTGCGTCAAAAAAAGACTACGGCCCGCTGAATAGAGATACCCTGTTTAGTGCGCTAGTATGCGCGTTTTGGACGCAGCCTTTGTTTGTGGTATCCAAGTAGGAGACGGATAAACACACTGTAACCAGGAGAGTCGAAGGAATGTTCAGTTTTTCTCTGAGTTTTGGACAATTGTGTGGTTTAACTAAGTAATTTTGTGAGAAATTGAATGTTGAAAACTGGCTTTAGCATCCTCCAAGCTTTAAGCATCTTTTGAGGCGTGTTAAATAATGTTTCTGGAACTGAAATGATAAATAACCCACAAACGCGTTATTGTCTCACAGTGAATTCATTAACAGTTGAGAAGACTGAATTGTAGATGATGTTGAACGCTGCACAGGAGCACACAGAGTGACATTATACGGCTCTAAAAGTAGAAACAAGTTCAAATGTTACCTTTTTAAACAGATTATCTATTATTTAAGAATCCTCTCGAGCTCTATCTCCTCGTCAGAAATGTTAAAATATAGAAATGTACTTAAGCAAGAAAAGTAAATGTTATATTTTGACCCAGGTTAAATGGTCTGTGTCAAAAACTAGCTATAAAGTGCTGGTGTTAAACACCTGGAGTTTTCCTAAAGGTATATATATTACTGCAAATTAATACCATTAATAATAATGGGGTGGTTTTGTGTGTGTGTGTGTGTTTTTCCCCCCAAATATAAATTACATCTATATAAAGTTTTGTTTTTGACATCCAGCAACAAAGTCTTAAGGTGGATTATTTGAGACATTTGTGTGGAAAATACACAATAGTATGAAGATGTGATGCTGAGGGCTGACTTCAGTCTACCCCGGACTGTAGACTCGAGAAAAAATCAACAGATCAATAGATAAAGCTCTGTGTTACTGATCAGAAGGTTGTGGGTTCAAGCCTCACCACTACTAGTTGGGCCCTCGAGCGAGGCCCTTAACCCTGTCTGCTCCAGGTTAGCTGTATCATGGCTGACCCTGTGCTCTTACCACAACCTCCTAAGAAGCTGGGACATGTGAAGGAAAATAGTTTCACTGTGATAAATTAAGAGACAGACCAAGCTAACTGTTACACAAACTCTAATTGTCATTCATCATTAAAATGTTTATTTTTCATAATACCATACTAATGCACTGGTCCTGTTTCTCTCAAATGCCAAAGAAGTTGTAACCATTCCAACAATAGCAAAATATTATGGGCGAGTTGGCTTATAGTCTTAACTGTTTGTTTGTATCTAGCTTAGTCTTGGTCTGTTTTTCTTGTTGGCTTAGTCTGTCTTTTTGTTTTTGTTTTTGTGTAATTTCCCCACATCCCAACACAAAATGACAGAACTGTGTGTAACAATTGTTTGCTATTGCAGACAAAATTGTTACAGAGGTTTTTTTTTTTTGGCATTTGGAAACATGTCCAGTATGTCAGTATGGACTTGATATTGCCATTATTGTTATATGATGCACTGTGCAAATATAATAGTTTTGTCAGTAGTTTACTGGTAGATATATACAATTTCAGTCTAATATGACCACTAACTGTCAGTACTTGTAGGATTCACTGAAACACAAGCACACCTTTAAAAGTAACAGTAGTCTTGTTATTAATCTTATTGTGGTAACAAAAACTTATTTCAACAGATAATGATTTAATGATTTTCACTATATTTCAGTCATAACTACAGCCGACAAACTCTCAAACAATTTTAACTGTTGTTTTTTTCTCTTTAGATCAGACTGCAGCAAAATGTCTTGCAGTAGCAGTAAGTACAATACTCACACATACTGTATGTGTTGCCTCTTGTACATTTACAGTTTATGTTCCCTCTCTTGTTGGCCTTTGCATGATGACAGCTTCAGTATCAGACCCTGGTTCATAAAAAAAGAAAAAAATCCCTTAGCACTTTGAATAATCCTCTTCTTTGTGTTTGCCTCTTTCTGGCCATTGTATTTTGCTACAGTAACCTGTTTTTTTTTTTAACCATTTTGTAATATCATGTTCATTTGAGTCTCTGCTTTCCCACCTAGTTGACCTGATGACTCATGATCCCCTACCAGCCGCCATGCACCTGCTGGCCAACCCAGGTGACTCTCTACTCCTCCAGCACACCCTGGACCGTCTGCTTGATTGGGTATGTCCTGGCTTGCGGCTCTTCCATGTGTCTGAACGTGCCTGCCCAGTACGTGACTACACCCGTGCTCACTTGTGCCCACCGAGCAGCTACCCATCTCTAGCCGTCACATTTTTTTTGCACGAGTCGTATGGTGAAGAACGCATCCTCCGGGTCCTTGATTTTCTCCAGCGCCCGCCCTGGCAATACCACCACACTGAGAATGGCCATGCAAACTCTGATGCCATGCTCCGACCATACCTGCTGCCTGGACGGGACTTCTACAGTCTTGGCCCTGGGATGCCGGTGTGGGCCGTGCGTCCGGTGCATTGTGGGGGTGAAGTGCTGCGTGTGACTTTGCACAGCGGACATGAGAATTTCGAGGACGCTGTGAGATTTTATGAGACAGTGCTGCGCATGAGAGCTGAGGAGCAGAAAGCTGGGTTTTGCTGCTTTTCCTTGCTCAAAGAAAGGACGTTCAGTCTGCAGCTAGCACTTAAGCAGCTGGCACCTGGTGTGCGGGTGGAGACGTGTCACTCTGCTGTGCTGCAGTTCAAGGTGGGAGAGATCGGCCAACTTGTGCCCCTGCTGCCCAACCCGTGCTCACCTATCAGCGCCACCCGTTGGCAGACGGAGGACCTAGATGGTAGCAAGATCCTCTTTCAGGTAAGTGGTGGGAATTTCCTGCCATATTATGGCATAAATATTTTTTTTGGCAATGCTTGAAATATACCCAACTTGCTTGCTAATTTATAAAATACATTATCAAAGGTTTTCAAAGTACATGCTAGTCACTATGAAGTTGGTTTACGCTTTAATGTGTGATGTGTTATCTGTGCCAAAGTATGCTCAGTGCACTGAATATCATATTGCTGTGCTTCAGCCGTATGAATTGAACCAGCTGTAAATGTGACTGCCTGCTTTTCGAGTCATCTGATTGTTCCCCAGCTCTTAGTGTTATATTTGCCTCAAGGAACATTTTTTTTCTTTCCAACTTGTTTTAGCCACCAAATAATCACCTCAAATAGTTGAACAGACAGGAATAGAAACCTAATCATCCTTTTGTCTGAAATGTAATATGCAGTATTGAGCTGGGATTTGTGAAACAAGGTTTTTCCCGTGGAACCGTGTTGGTTTTTGGGCCTGGGACAAGCTGCCAAAAAGC
This sequence comes from Duopalatinus emarginatus, assembly GCA_028565595.1. Classification (NCBI taxonomy): domain Eukaryota; kingdom Metazoa; phylum Chordata; class Actinopteri; order Siluriformes; family Pimelodidae; genus Duopalatinus; species Duopalatinus emarginatus. The sequence goes on along the minus strand of JAOVVF010000022.1, from coordinate 12,066,564 downwards.
AATTCTAAGAGGCTCAGGAGGCACAAAAGGCTGGATGCTATGAAACATAATTAACAACCCGAGTAGTCAGTCTGTAGGGATAAAGCTCCCGTTGCTTGCCTTTGATTCGGTCTCGTGGTCAAAGCATTCCCTGATGGAAAAGAAATGTGTGTGCTGGAAACTAATAGAGACCACCATAGGAACTGAAACTGCACCAAGCTTGAAAAAATGTGCAAAAGTACATTTCAAGATGGATATTCACCGCAAGCCTCAACGACCTGGACGATATTCTGTTAGTGAGATTTTGCTCCAGGCATTCGTGGCCTGACTTACAAATGCCGTGCTAAACCTTGTGGCCTAGTGTCGTTGTGAATAATGATCTCCTTGATATTCAGTCTTAAATAAACGGTGGCCAGTATGATGCTGTCATAGTCACACATTTTGGTGTGGTAGACAGCCCTTACATTAATTACATCATTTCAGCAAGCTGTTTTCTTTTATTGCCTTACAAGCGATTTGCTGTCTTGCTGGATGAATTGCTACATTTTGTCACACACACAATTTTCCCAGCTGAAAGGTTGTATAATAATGTTTGTATTTAAAGGTACATTTTGTTATAGATTTAATATGTTTCTAGACTGAAAAGGGATCGTCATTTTGCAATATTACCTACATGCTACCACTGTTTTATTTTGTTTGCATTTTCTGGCCCAGAAATAACATCTGCCTCTAACAAATATGGATCACAAGGCATGCATGGTTTTTAAAAAAAATGGCCTGGGTTCAGTAAGAGGAAGAGAAATGATTGTGAGTCTTTCAGTGCAATTGGAATTCATCTTAGAGGCAGAAGAAATTACAAATTATTCATTTATTCATTCATTTATTTATTAATTAGAAGCAGGTTGATGGCTTTTCTTATAAACAACAAACCAGACAACTGTCACAGATTAAAAAAATATATAATAAGAGAGCAAAAAATTAAAAATAATTTGAACACAAATATGCACATTTGTTTTACAGGTTAAAGGAGGAACACAGCCACAGAGGCTTTTCACGTCAGCTTTTCCCTTGAGCTGCCCTGCTCTGCCTCCTAGATCGCTGTTGAGGTGCCCAGTTCCCATCTCAGCCTCCGCGGGCACCCGACTGTGCCAGCTTAAAGACCGTGCTCTGGGTAGCACTGCGGGATCGCACAGATTGGCAGGAGGTACCACAGAGAGCTTTGGTTCCAGCAGTGCTTGTAGTACCCCTCCTGGCAGCTCCTGCTATTCATCCCAGTGCAGCAGCCCTGCCCTTCTGTCCATTAATCTCTTTGAGCCAGTCATACACTCTTCTGGTGCATCTGCATCTCACATCGGGTTGGAGGAGGAAGAAGAGAAGGAACCAGAGATGAACGTAGACACTGGCTGTGCTGTCAGTATACAGAGGCCGGCTCTGGACACGCTGGCAAGAGATTTGAGATGCTGCTTGCCAGAGGTACAGAGGACATGGTGTGGATCAGAAGGAGAGAATATGTCAGACCCCATGGCAGCACAGAGCCTAGTTCAAGAGCAGGAACAAGTCGATGAATTCTTCATCTGATTGACTGCTGCTAATTAGAGCTGTACCAACCTGATAATGTGTATCCGTATCACAGAGAGGCTGGCTTATAATGCTGGATCAGCATTAAACCAGGTCTACTTTATGCTGTACAACATGGGACGCTGAATAATATGACACAGATCATGCATATGATGCATGCGACCATCACCACTGAAGTTACATACAGAATAACTTAAAACTGCGAGTACTTAATCAAACCAGACAAGGGGATAAGATTAGTATTATATAAAAAAAAAGGATATTGTGACATCACTGCGTCCCTATAAACGATTTGTCGTGTTTCAGTTTTTGTTAGCATTTACAAGGCTGCCTATTGAGGCAGGATCTTCAGGAATATATAGTCTGTCCAGTTTGGAATGATGCAGTCTTATATTGCTTAAACTGGACAGTATTGATAGCAGCCTTGCATGTACCATTTTTAAAGGAGACATCCTCTAAATCTGTTTACCAGAGAAGAGCTGCAAACTCTCCTGACTGAGGGATATGTTTACATTATTATATCCCTTATAAGTGTTATGCTAATATTTGTACATGGTTGTAAAAAAGGTTTGGCAGTTTTCTCAATTTTCTGACTTGTATTATGACTTGCAGTGTTGACCAGACAGTAATGTATATATGAGCAAGAAGCAAGTGTATACATACATTTGGTGATTTCCTTGCTGAAAGACACATCTGGAAGCAAAGACATAATCACAAGTACAATTCCCAGTTTAACAGGATTTTTAACCATGGAAAACAGACCAGAACCTTGATCTAAAAGTATTGTTTTTTTTAAATAAAAGTATTCTTGATCACCTTAAAGCTACACACTGTCCTCAGACCTAATGACTGAACACATTGATTAGATGAGGCATGAAGTATGCCAACTAATAGATCACTGCATCTTTATCCACTATATTTTTTATATAATTATTGTTACATTAAATCTAGTGGACATCGGTGGCCGTGTTCTTACTAGTTATAGGATCGATAAACAGGTCATTACATATAAACCGAAACCTTTATTTACCTAACATGGAATTAACAAGATGACATATAGTTATGTAAACAAAAAAGTAGAGAGGAAGGAAAAATGCAAGACTCCATTTATAAATGTAAAAAGGAATAAAAAGAAGGAATAAATTAAAAGCTCCTTACTCGTTTTTTAAAATTCTTAAGGAAATTGAGTAATATTTTCACAGTGTGTTTATTAATAGGCTTATATTATGTGGCATGTCTCTGTGAAATAGTTGTTACAAAAGTACAGTAATGTATTACAGCAAATGTGTTTGCTGTAAATGTGTCACCTGTGATTTATCTTGCAAACAGAATGATTTTGCGTAACAGAAAACGAATCAACAGTTTTTACCAATCTTATTCAATAATGCAGCTACGCTGTGATATAATGACATCTGATGAGAACTGACTTAACGTCTTCTGTCTGGTCTTTTTTAATGTTTATAAAAGTTAAACCTGTATTTAGAGAAATTTACCTCAGTATTGTGGATAAAGAAGTTCCTGAGGTTTTGCAGCACTAAAGTTTACCCTAGCATAGAATTTTAATAATGTATTTAAAATAAGCTTAAAATTTTTTCTTTAATTTGTGAAATATTTTATTGCTTTATAACACTATTACATAAAACAGCCATCCCAAACCAGATGGTCCAATGTCTGACTGAATAAACCTCAAATGAACCTGTGCTTTATATCACTGAGTCTGATTACATTTTCCATTCAAGGAAACTGTGAACATGTTTTTATTCTTTCCAGCTCTGATCCTAAGAGTCCTAAAATCAGGATCCATATGAAGCATCTGAGATGCAGACCTCTAATTTGAGGTCAGTTCCTCCTGATGTTCCTGATAAGGTGAAAAAGATTTTTGGGTTTTTTTTATGTATATTTAACTGTACAGTGTGTGTTTTGTTATCCAGGACCCTTATTTTTGCATAGTATATTATAATACCAGTATCAGACTGGTATTAAACACTGATGTAAATTTACCAGAGCGACTTACTAAAATGCTTAGTCATTAATCATTTTTTGTAGTGTTCTGGAAAATCTTTAGCTCAATGTTTAGCTTTCGATGAGACATGGACAAGAGTCCAGGCATCACCTCTAACTGGGCCTCCCAGCTACATGGAGAGTAACACGGAGAGACAGAGCTGATAGGAGCATTAACAGAAAATCTTGTTCAATGACATTTAATTGAACATTTAATTTATAACATAAAGATTATTATAATTGTCATGTCTTTTACTCAAAATGGTTTATTGGTAGTAGTAGTTTAGTACTGTTTGGAGTTCTATAATTATGATAATAGAGCAGGTCAGATTACTTAAACCCACAGATTCTAGGTTTGAATTATTACTGTTTTGAATTTAGTCCAACAAGCAATCTATAGTCTAGTTTACATTTATCATAGCTAAAAATAAAACTGCACGTGACAGTCTCCTGCAGAGGGCAGTACAGGTTTACAACAGACCTCACCAGGCTTCTTATTGCTAGCTGTTGCTTCTTTTTTCTCTTAAATTATTACTGAATATCTTTTTCTTGCTCTATTGAGAATTGGGAGGCAGGACTTTATTTGGTGAAAGTGAATTTAGGTATACCAGAATAATTATAATAACTATATTGTAATAACCAATTTTCTCATTTTATTTAGTTTGTACATTTTTGTATAAAAACTTGCACAAAAGCATGCATATTACAAAAAATACACACACACGGTGTATATATACACGGTGGCTCAGAGAGTGGTGTAAGATGTCTAGATAATAGATCAGTAAAATGATTATCCCTAGTGCAATCTACCCACCAGTTACCCATAATGTTACCACCTACTAAAATACCTGTAAAACAGCACCAAGGCATGGACTCCACATAACCTCTGAAGGTGTTCTGTGTAACCTGGCACCCTAGCAATGGATCCTTTTGTGAATTTTCTGTAGGATCGGACTGACAGGCTAGCTTTCACCCAGGCATATCAGTAAGACATGCGTAGAACCTTAGGCTTAGTTATTTTTCCTGCTTCCAACACATCAGCTTTGAGAACCGACTGTTTTCTGGCTGCCTAATATATCATACCCCTTGACAAGTACCACTGTAACAAGATAATCAATGTCATTTACTTTACTTGGCTTGTGTTTTAATGTTATGGCTGATGGCTGGATATACACTAACAAGTAATATAAATATTAACATTATCCACTTCAAGGAATAGATAAATGTTGTATGTGTAAAAGAAAATCTGAGGTCTGTTCATTTAAATTATAAAAAATACAGTATTTCTTGTGCTAATTGCAGTGTGCTATATACAATTACTTGTGCATGTTATATTTAATTGAAAATTCAATTTAAATCACATTTTGTAAACTGCACCAACACCCAAAATCTCACCATGCTTTATACTGTAATAAACCTCTTTCAAAAGAGTGTTAAATACTTTAGCAGGGACTTAACTCCATTCAGCAGGTTGGAACTTTGCACAGATTAACACTACCAAAATAATATTTCGTGCACAAAGCCTGTATTTACATATATTTGCATTTACAATTTAGGAAATTGTTCAACACAGTCCTTTGAATGTATAAATCCAGTGTAGAAGTGTAGCAGTAAACAAGTGGAAAAAAGGGTTGGGCCGTTTAAATACGAGGGTAGTAAAAAAAAAAAATGTCCTTATTGAGCTTAAAACACCTCAGTTTTATCAAAATAAGGACTTTATGGTGTTGAAAATAGCAGTGGTCGATCCAGCAGCAACCAAACTGTTTGAAGCATGCCGCTGTTTCTCCAACAATAAGCCACTTCTCTTAAGAAATCGACTGTGTTACAGTATGTTTGCTCTATATTCACACCATGCAATCATACAACAGTTGTCTGACTTGCGCCACCATACAACAGAATCCATTTAGCACCAGATAGAAAAAACAATCATATGTCAGAATAAAAAAAAAATGTTTTTAGTTTTCTGTTGAATTGCACGTAGCTCCGCTCCATTACAGAATATTTCATGAATTCTGGTCACAGCACATCATTTGAGAAGTTTCTATGGCAGCCAGTCCAGGCCAGCTTCTTTGTCCAATGTCCACTTGCAGTAACACATAGTTTCTTTGGATCGAACCTCCAGTACTGCTGTTCACGGAATAAATATAGCCTTCCATCGGCTCTTGTCACAGCGCCATTTGCCCCTCGTGGCACTCCCTTCCAGTCAGCAAGGCCTCTAGGGTAGTATGGCTCAGATCGCAGTGTCTCCAAGTTTAATACAAAGTAACGTGAGCCTTTAAAGACCACCATGTGGCCCAGAGGAGCATAGAAGAAGGCACAGTCTGGGTGTCGTGGCATGTCACACTCACTGCTCTTCTTGGGGAAGCCGAGGTCCAAAGCCGTGCCTGAATATCGCCATATGTGTTTGCCTAACAATTAAAGACGAGGTAAATGCACATAAAACATAACAGTTGGGTGAAGTTTATCCCTAGATACAGTAAAAATATCATTAAAAAACCCCACCACTGAAGAAATAAAGTTTTCCATCTAGTGGAGAGAAGGCAGCAGCCTCGATGGCGAATGGAAGATGAGGCCAGCGCTGCTTCAGAGGACGTGGAGCACTTCCATTACCCTTGGATGTCACTGTCCAGAACAGACCACCTCTGAAGACCAGCACTGTGCCGTTCTCATCTTTAACAAGAGCACGTAAAAATAAACAAAGTATACAAGGAATACTAAGCATGCATACAGAGAATACAGACAGGGGCCCTGACTAATTGGGGGGCCTTGGTGAGCATCAATTTATAGTAGATGATCAGGCAATTATGCCTGATATGATAGAATAAAGATTGGGATCCTGATATAAAAGTGTGAAGAAAATTCATAAGGATGAATAAAGTCACAGAATAGGAAATAAATCTGAAAATGGCACTGATGTGTCAGACATTTTCAATTAGTCTAAACAAATTCATTTCACAATACAATCTGCTAAAATAAAATTATTTTAAAATTTGTTTAAAACTCAGCAGACAAGGTAAAATTTTGTCTGCATGTATTTGAGCCATTAACTAATACTGTGGCATGTGACATTCAATGCTTAAAACAGGCAGCCCTAAAACAGGTTAAAACTTATTTTTTGTATAGGTAATTATACTCATGTTTCTATTTCTGTATAATTCACTCTTAAACGCAGTCCATGTTTTATAAGTGCTTAATAAAAACGCGTAATTGTAATGTTGTAGTATCCTCTGTTTGCTTACCCATTGTTATTGCATCAAATGTGTTCCTGCAATAGTGAGGCTGAGTAAGTTCTCCCATAGGCTCGTCAGATAACTCCCAATCTTGCATTGCCCAACTAAGATCTTGGCTTGGAATTTGCACTGCTGCACCTCCAGATGGTTTACCTACACACATTTTAAAAAATGCATGAGAAAAAAGCCTGGAATGTCTGTTTAATTCAAAACCAAATGATCAACTCAACAGAGAAGATACATGCCAGTGAGCATAAGGGGATTTCTAAATGTCATTTAGTCATTTAGTCATGATAGTCAAACAATAAAAACAAGTGTCATTAAAAGTTATGTTTCTTACCTATTTTAGCAACATAACAAGTATTTGATTTGATTTGATGTTTTTAAAAACTGTACACTATAATAATTTATACTGAAGTGCCAGACAGAAATGGTGCAAATGGGATTGACCTCTTCCAACAGGGCAATGCACCACTACGCACATCTAGAGATGGTTAGAGGAGCACATATTTTCAGTTTCTGAGGTTGCCTTTCCAACCTAATTCACCACATCTCAACGTTATTAAACACATCTGGGATGCTATGCAATGCACCGTGGAACACAGAAATCCTACACCTCAGAACACAAAAGAATTGTGGACAGGTTTTACAGGAAGTATGGTGTTCATTGCCTACAGAGTATTTCCACAATGGAGTCCATTCCCTGTGGGGGACATACCAAGTATTATGTACCAGTTATTCTGGCACTTTAATGTATAGCCTGACTATCTGTGTCACCCAGAAGCTTTTTTCCCCTGGAGTTTTTTGTTTTCTTGTCATTTTCATCTATGTTTTCTCATTAGTGATCTAAACCTACATCCAGATTTCATTCAAAGCACTTTATAAAAATGTCTGTTGTTAAAAGTGCCACAAAACATAATAGAAATCAACTGAATGTTAGCTATATAAAAGAAGGATTGTGGTTATGGATGTGGGAAAAGGAAAAATGCTAGAAACACCAACACAAAATATTACACAAAGCTTCCTCTGATAAGATTCAGGATGACCGCACACTGATTTTGTTTGCAGAAGGCTGGGCAAACATTTGCGCTAACCACAGATAACATCTCCATCCCCAAAGGGCAGTTTGGAGGAGCAGCTAAAGATATGGAGAGTGGAGCTCTACAGCAGGAGACTATGTGTCTCATGTTTGGTTCTGGGTGGCTGAGCTCTCGATGTGTGTGCGGTCCATGGGATATAGTTTACTATCACTGGTTTTCATACCCAAACCAGGATTATTACAGAAGTTAAATAGTAGAAACAGATTGAGGATATTCCTTACAGAACATTGCAAAGTTACAAGATTACAAGGTTTATTGTGTATACAATGGATCACATACATGCTAATCAGTGTCCACTGAAAGCATGCCAGTGTTCTGGAATGCTTTTGAATGACCTGAAATGTATATTTATACCACAGAGCTGTTGAATGCTGAATTGGTCAACTGGTTGGTTAATGGACCAGCAGCACTGATAATAGTGGCAGCTGCATGGTTAATCATTGAAATACATGATCACTTCTATAGTAACATGTAACTTGTATGGAGGACGTGCCATACAGGGGTAGCTGTGGCCTAGTGGTTAGGGAACCGGTGTTGTGACTGGAAGGGTATGGGTTTGATCCCCACACAGGGCAAAACATGACTTAGGTGCCCTTGAGCAAGGCACCCAACTCCCCCAACTGCTCCCCGGGCACTGTGGTTTAGGGCTGCCCCCTGCTCTGTGCAAGTGTGTGTGTGTTTCACTGCACAGATGGGTTAATTAACGAAGTCACATTCCCCTGTCTGCAAGCACAGTAGGCAAATAGTTCACTTTCATTTCCTTAAGTTTACTGTGATGAAACATTCAGTAATGTAGGAAGGAGTCT
>JAOVVF010000022.1:12033702-12046146 GCA_028565595.1 Duopalatinus emarginatus | reverse complement strand
AACATACTGGAACTTATATTTGCTAGCTAGTGAATTTGTTTACTGCGGAAGATAGACATAATATGGTGTTTGAGTAATGTACCAATTCCTACTCCCCAGAACTTTATATTAAAAATAGTTTTATTTAAAAAGCACGGCACATGCAACTTAATTCGGATTCGGACAATTTTGTGTCTAACACTCCCAATTAAAGATCAAATGTGCAATATAATGGAAAATGCAAGATCCCACCACACACACTGACTATCTGCACAAAACCACAAACAGCTGGAATAAAAAAAAAATAGTAACAACATGCATCACTATGATGTGAGTGTGATACAGCAGCCTAATTTACTACAATGTTTTTACTGAAAACAACATGAAATGTCTGCAGAAATAAAATAGCTGAGAAACTGGATGTTTATCTACTGTTCCTTTATGTTCAGTATGGTTTTATTTCTCTAAATACTTGATAGTTTTAGCTAAAGCGATTTTATTCAAATAACAAGCACTTGTCGTACACTTTTAGAAAAAAAATCAATGATTATTCAAAGGTTCTTAGTTAGAGTTGTTAGCGTTACATATCTATGTAAAAATGTCTGTTGCCATTTCCTTTTAACTTGCTATGTTTTGGTGCTAAAGTTTATTTCACCAAGTACATGTTTGTTTTGCTGTGAGGTGTCCACAAACTTTTTTACATTACATTACCTAGACCACTTTACTCAGTTCTGCTACTTAACTCATGCAGAAGAATAAATGCCATCAGTTCTGAGCCACAACACAATTGCTAACTATAGCTGCAAGAATTGCCTTTCTCTTTCTAGAGAACTACACAACAACACACCAAATCAGGTATTAGTCTGGGTGCCAGGCATACCTGTCTCTATCATCTGAGCATGCTCATAGAGAGATTTCTCTACATCAGCATCCTGGCACGGTCTGGTCTTGTGTTTCTATGCACTGAAATGTACTTAAATCAGCATTTGATTTATTAGTCTCTAGTCTTTCAGGTTATGACTTCTTACATATTTTGCAAATATTCTGATTTTTGTAGGTTGTTCTGGATCAATGCATCAAATTAATAAATGTTCCATGAAATGGGTAAGCAGTATTTGTGCCTTAAATTGAGCAAAACTACAAGCACTACATTTGGCATAAACTTAGCACAGCACATCACAGTCATTTGATGCATAATTAGGAAACATCACACTGTTCGTATGTTTCTTAATGATGGGTAGACTGAGGAAAGATCATCCAGGAATAATAACAAAAACTTCACAAATTAAGAGGTCTGAAAATGTTTTTGGGGTTTAGCTAGACCACACAGAAAACATGTTTGAGTTCTCACGTTACATTCAGTAGACCATCTAATTACACAATGAAACATTTAACCTGCTGAAACATTCATGTATCATTCACACATGCAGTGCCAAATTTTATGTTCCATGCCTTGGAGGCAGATATTTCCATGCCAAACAATATATAACCCCAGTTTACAAAGGTGCATGGATTTTCAGACCACACACACATCCATGGACAGTGGGTAAGAGTCCAACTTTGTAGTATATAAAAGTTTTATTAAAATTATTAAAACGAAAACATGCATATTAATTTTGCATATCAATAATAATGACTAATAATAAACAACTATTGCATGACCCTAATTAAAGTTCACAAAAATAATAATCATTTACTACCTAAGATAACAGAATATAAATCAATTAAATGCAGTGTCTATGCTTAATACAGTCAATTACATGACATTAATATTAACATGGGCCACTATGCAAATGTATAAACATAATCCTAATCCGAGGTCTAATTCAAAATCTAGGATTGTGTGAGAGACATTGGACCAATTGTCATATTCTTATTGTTTGCTATATAAATCTTGTGATCATAGGACCTTTGGGAACATAGGAAATGACCATGTTTGTAAGATGCATTATGCTTTTGCTCCTGCAGTGCAAATGTTTTTAATACATTTTTTATAATTATGGGTACCATTGTTTTCTTTTGAAAAACCCCAACAGGCTTGTCTACATATCCTCAGTGTTTTGTCTCTAGGTGCCTTTTGACTGTTGATGGTTTCATGTTTTCTGCAGCTGGTAACTCACCACATAAAACAGTTCAATTACAATCAGTTAAAATTTATTTATAACAATGGTCACTGTTCCAAAGCAGCTTAGATCTGGATTAGTGTTATTTAAAAACACCCAATTTTTGATTTTTGTTGCTATAAAATGTTAATTATGAGAAGAAACAATGTGTTGTGGTAACAGTGTATCCACAACAAATACAGAAATTGTAAAAAAGGCATTTAAAAAGATATTTTAATTTAGAATTATGTCTGCCCACACAAAAATACAGTGGTTTTATTAAAGGCTGTGGGCACAGACACCGGAGAACAATAAAGAAATGTGCACTATGCTTTTCAAAAAGCTATGAGTTGGCTCGGGTACAATTCGTCAGTTCTGGTCCTGAAGGCATGGAGTTAGAAAAAAGGGTTATAGTTCAAACAAAGGGTAATGGTTGGAGGAAGCAATGCAGGCTTACCAAATCAATCTCATCAGTCTTTTCAGTCTTACCAAAAAAGTCACATGAACATTAAGTCAAAAGAGACAGAAATGTCTGGTGCTGGATTTTACTAGAGAGGTGGGATTTGTGATTCTTTGCCCATCTCAAGTACAGTTAGACTTACTTCAGATTCATCAGATTCATTTGGCTTAGTATGTTTACACACGAACAGAACCAGTTATTTGTGTCTCTCTAGGAACAGTAGGTAGATTTATATTTAGTGTTTTTGCTTTGTGACAATGTCTATAGTGCTATACATATAAAACTGAATTGCATTAAATCAAACACCTGATTCTTATCAGCAGGTTTAGTTATATAAGTAATCACACTGTGCAAGTCAGGTATTAAAAGACAGCAATTTGCGAATAAAATGGTTTACAAAAGCAAGCAGTACTTTACAGGTAGTATCATTTAGAAGTGCAGTTTTGGCACCATTACTTCTAATAACATGCTTCATGGCTGGGGCGTCACCTACAGACCTTAATTAACCTTCAAGCTAATTATAACATATGACATGTAAGGTCTGTGTTTTAGAGCTTGTAGACCAATTAGCTGCCAAATTAACTGGCTCAATCTGCTTACATTTCCACAGTAGGGTTTCATCCTTGTCAAAGTTGATGTGTTGGAGGCAGAAAAATGGGTTTAAGGATGTGAGCACCAAATTATGATGGCTAGACTGTGCAGTACATTTTTAAAATGGCAGGTCTTGTGGGATGTTGATGGTATACAGTGTTTAGTACCAACCAAAATGGTCCAAGAAAGGACAACCAGTGAACTGGTGACATGGTTAGGACTTGGGCATCCAAGGCTAGAACAGGGTGCAAGATGGAAAGAATGAAAGCCAGTTAAGGCAGTGTGATGCTCTGGAAACCAGTGTTGTGCTAATGTTTTATACATAACACTTACATACACATTGTTGCCAAACAAGAATACATTAAGTTCAACTAATGCCAGTGGCCTATTTTGGCCTGATAATGTGCCCAGCCACACTGCAGAAAAAATGTTCAAGGTGTTGACTTGACCTCCAAATTCCCCAGATCTCAGTCAGAATGAGCATCTGTGGAATGTGCTGGACTACACAAGCCAATACACAGGCTAGTAGTGGCTCCGTAATGGTATAGGACTTGTTTAGCTGGCATTACGTGGGACCCCTGGGACATCTACAGACGTCTCTGACAGGTGAACGACCATGTTGAGCATTCATTCTGATGAGTTTGGGGTTTTGCCATTTACACCTAAGTCACCATATCTCAACATTATTGAACACATCTGGGATGGGATGCCCTGCAACAAACTGCGGAACACAGAAATCCTACACCTCAGAATATACCAGAACGATGGACCATTCTTCAGGAAGCATGGTGTCCATTGCCTACTGAATATTCCCACACTTTGTTTTTCCTTCACACTGTCAGAAGAAAGTGAAAGTGAACTGTATGCCTGCTGTGCTTGCACACAGAGGAATGTGACCACGTTTGACCCATTCATGCAGAGAAACAAGCACACTAGTGAACACTAGGGGGCAGTGAACATATTTGCCTAAAGCGGGGAGCACTCCCAAACCACACCGCTTATCTACCCACAAGGCCACGACTACCCCCCAGAAAAATAACCTTTCCTAGTAAAATCATGCACATTTCAATTATACATCTTGGATATACTATAATATATTATTACCATGCATCCAGGGGATAAGGGATATGTAGTATAATTACATTTTTTGTATTATAATTTCGTTTTAGAGTAAAGCTTTAAAGGCAGACTGTAGGAACAAAGATAAATATGAAAAGTGCCAGATATCCAGCCTTGAGGTTCACCACAGTGATGAGGAAAGCTAGTGTAATACTCTTGTTTTTTTTTTTGAGGACGTATAGAAAGTTTATATATCATTTAAATGAACGCATTCTTACCTCGGCATCTCCTCGCTTCTCTAAAGTGTTAACAGCTTCAGCTAAAGACACGCACAGAAACAAATCCACTTTCAGTACAAACACTAAGAGCTGCAAGTCCATGTCCGAGTTCACGGTTACTCCACTGACTCTCAGCTGACTGAAGCCTTCACACTTCAGGAGGAAAACATAAGACTCGCACGGATTTCTCCACTAGAAAACCTCTTTCTAACGCGTTTACTTGACATGTACGAGCTGGCCACTGACAACTTAGAGCACTGACAGAAGTGAGCGGTATTCCCTCCTTCTTAGCTGTAAATCAAGTGAAGGGAGTGTGTGAGGTAAGAGAACCGCCTCCAGACTGCACAGCAAGGACAAGGCATTTACTACCAGCTACATGTTAACAGGCTTTTCTCTGCCTTGTAGCATTTAGTAATATTAAAATTACAATAGAATTATCAAATCATTTTTAGGTGTGACTTCATTTTTCCAGCCCAGAGTCTAGCTCTGCTTATAATACAGCTGCTCAAGAAGAGGACTTGTGAACTGGTGTATTTGACTCTACAATCCCAAATCATTGCAAACAGTCCAAGCACCCAGATTTCTGTAGACAGGCTAGGGAACATAGATGGTGGTCTACAAATCCAAGCCTTTACATTAACACATGTAATGGTCTAATGGTAAATAACACCACGTTATATGTAGCAGCATGCAAAGATGTGCAGATAGCTCCAGTGTCTCCGATAGGACAAAAACCTGTGGATCATGGGAAGCAGAGCAGCTCATCTCACAAAATCAAAGAAAGCCACAGCATAAGATTAGAATCATGTTTAATATCACTTCCAAAAAGGAAAATCCCAAGTAAAACAGTTCATTTCAGTCTTACAAAACAAAAACAAAGAGATAGATACACATTTGTTAACAGATCTACAACACTAAATGTGAATTCTACCAGGTCAGGAAAATTAAAAAGGAAAGTAACAAAAATAGCAAATCACCTACAGCACCCCCCACCCCTGCATCCCAACCCCTTCATCTCAAACCAGAGTCCACAGACAGTAGATGGAAAGTGATCATACTGGACAAAAACAGCCACTGGAAGCAATGCATGAGATGCTCCGACATTATGCAGACTGTGGAAAAAGTGACCCAATCCTTTACTTTATTCCCCATATACATTCCCTCCCACCCTCCCCAGCTTCCTGTGTTGAAACAAAGTCCGGTCTAATCCTTTAGTAGGGCCGGTCTCTTCTTTCCTCCCTGTGCTCCCCTCTGCAAGACAAACAAATGTGAAATAGTTAAAAAGCGAAACGCGTTGACATTTACTGATAAAGGGCTGTTAGGTTACAGAAAGTTTAAGAAACCTATTTACATTAATATTAAACATTACAAATACAATAGTTATTGGCACCTATTATTGAACTAACTTCAATAATCTATTTGCTTTACAAACAAGCAACAACAGTACCAATGAGGATCTTGGGATACGCACAGTAGGAGAGTATTAGCCTTTATAAAAGCAAGAACAAAACTGAAAATCATTTTACCGTCCTCCCATCTTGTATCCTCCTCCACCACCACCACCGAAGCCACCGCGGTCTCCACCATAACCGCCGCGGTCTCCACCTCTAAAACCACCTCTTCCACCTCTGAATCCACCACGGTCACCGCCATAGCCTCCTCTTCCTCCGCGGTCTGAGGGGAAAGCAGCAGGCAAAGATTTGTATTTAAAAAAAAAAAAAAAAAAAAAAAAAATTTAAAAAAAAAACAATGTATAAAACTGGTAAGTGAACAAACTTCATAGTAAATGAACTCAAAAGAAACTTTACACACAGGCCACAAAACTAACCTCCAAAACTGTCTCCAGGTTTTGGTGCACCACATTTGTTGCATTCATATCGCCGGGCAAAGTTCATGTTTCCACAAGAACTATGGTGAGAAAAAGATTAGCAAAGTTGTTTTCCCCTCCTACTTTACAAATCTAAAGATATTTGATAAACAGTCCTTGCCCACATTTATCCGTGAACTGATTCACCATTAAATGTTTGGCACAAAGGCATTTGTTCTGCAGCAAGAAAGCCAAAATCAGTAGGTCTCAGGTGCTTAATCTAGAAACTCAGCATTGCACATGCCTAGGTTTCAGGTTAAATAGTTTGAGAAGAGATATTAAGGCATGTTCAATAAACTCCAGTTACATGATCAAGCTATGATTTTAGCGTTTTGCTGCCCTCTAGTGTTTTTTTCTAGCACTGCATCATGTGGATGTTCCTATTGGCATAAGCCACATAATACACAGCGCAGCCATGTTTGTGTGTCCTTGAAAATAAACTACAGCGCTGGCCAGAAAACACTAACGGCATATTGCTTACTCTGAATGCACATTTTCTGCCACAGCTACATGAACTTATTTCCCAAGAATAGGCACCATGTGGCAATAAGACGTTACAAAAGTAACCTGGGCCTTATCTCAAATTTATTCTATTCACCTGTTTGGACAAAGCCAGTCTCCTCCTTTAACATCAAAATTAGGACCACCACCAAAACCTCCTCTGCCACGAAAACCTTTGAAGAAAACAAGTTTGTTTACCCTTGTGCATCAAAATGCAAAACCACAGCATTCGTTTATCTGGTTTAGTGGCAAAAAGCTGCACTTCTCTGTACCTCCACGTCCTCTCCCCCCTCCTCTCTGGGAGAACTCTGCCCGTCTGGTGGCAAAAGACACCTTAATAGGCTTTCCATTGAACTCCTTGCCTGGAATTCACATAGGACAAATTTAAAATAATCAGCAGGCAGCAGCAGCTTTAAACGGATACCACATTTGCCACAGAGTTAAACTGACCATCAAACCAATCAATGGCAGCTTTAGCTGAAGGAGGGTCGTCAAATGAGACTGTGGCTTCACCCTTCAGTCTACCAGTAGCCTTGTCAGTGTACAGGTTAATCATAGGCTTGCCAGTCTTCTTATTCAACTGAAATAAGCAATAAAATCATGTTCAGTGGTATGGTATTAGAAGGTTTAGCATAAGACAAGTGATTTTTAAACATGCCTTAATAATTCCAATCTGTTTAAAGAATTCAGCAACTTCATGTGTTGTGACATCCTCTCCAAGTCCTTGGACAAAGATTGTGTTGTTGTCAGAGTTGTCTTGTTCTTCACCTACAAAAGATAAGCTTACATAAATATCTGCACCCACATTATAAAGAGGCATACAGAAACATACCTATTTACAAGAAAAGCCATGCCCCTTACCTGCATCATCCCTTTGACCATAGTCTCTGGGCCCTGAAAAACAGGAAGACAGGAAAGGAAAGTTCATAAGCAACTTAAAAATAATCACCAGAAGTTATTCAACATCTATGAAAAAAAAATGTTTCTACAAGGATATGCTTGACTTTTGACAGCTATACACCAGTTTTCATCAAATGACTGCATCCTTCGTCAACACCTTGTAATACCACAAATGTCTGTGCATTAATTATAAACCCCCTTATCTTCCACTAAAGCCATGTGCTCCTTCTTCGCCATAGACACAGCTGGCATCCAGAACGCTGGCATTTTTTAAAGACAAAAGTTCTCATGCAACAATACCATTACCAATAAAAAGTGCCGTTACATTTTAACCCAACAGCATTTACCAGAAAAGAAAACCTAACAAAGGCGGGTGATTTATTTATTTTTTTCAGTCCAAAAAAGGTGGCTGTCAAGAGTTCTGTTCTTTTGCCCTTTAAGCTTTTTTTCTCTTCATTTTCCCCAACTGAGACAGTTCTGATACTCATCACTTACCACCGAAATTTTTGTAGCCACCACGGTCACCACCACTGCAGAGGAAAAATGGAAGATATGATGGCTTTCCTTTGTCGCAACCTGGGAGCTCAAGACTCCCCACTTATGTGCATTGTGTCCTGTCACGGTTCAAGTTTCGCACCAGGTAATGTCTCCCGTTCATGAATACTGGCTAAAGAGTTGCGCCAATAGTGCAAGTGACAATAATTGAAAATCGAGAGACATTTAACTTTCTTCCAATTCAAGACTGGGTGAAATCATCTGGGTTAGTATTTATCACTTCTCTTAGCCAAAACCGAGCAGAGCATGGAGGATTCCCTTCCAGCCCGCTCATAACAGGATTGTGTCTAAATTTAGAGAACTACACACTAGCTGAGGCACTCAAGTTGAGTGCACTATATTTTCTTCCATTGAGTGCTTATATGAGCTCCAATGGTTGAGGTCCAAGTTTAATTTCATTCACTTTGATACCTGTAGTATAAAATGTAGACCATGTTAAGACAAAAGCATTCGACTCCATGTTTAAGAAATACAACACTTCAATTACACCGTTCTATGGGGAATAGCTGAATGAACTTGCATTTCTGTACCGTTATACATCCTGAATACATTTTCCAAACACAGGCTTGCACGTTTATGAACTGCCAAAGAGAAATAGCAAAATTGCCTTTTAACGGGACCTATTTACAAGGTGACATTTAATACTGTATTTCTAAACAGGAGCGTCTGTTGCAGCTCCCTCAATCCTAAAGCATTTATAATTAAAAAAGGAAAAAAGAAAAAAAATTAAAGCGGGAGGGAGGGGAAGAGAGAGCTAAGACTGTCTAACAAGTTAACACAAAGCTTTCATTTTGTTCCCTGCCCTGCGTCACAGTAACTTAACCAGAAATGGTATTTTAAGAGGTAACGGTAACAAAAACAGGTCAGCGCAGAGAATGGTCACCGCATTCTGAGCATATGAAGCTGCGATTTTAAACCAACAGGAAAACAGACTGTAGTGAGGGCCAAATCCTTGTGCTAGTATTAGGCAACTGTACTGTGACAATCCATATGGGTGTCCCCTCACCCAAAATAGTGTCTAAAATACATATTTAACCCAACTATTACACAAAACATTGAGTTCATGAATGCCATACCATTACCAATTAAAAAATGTAACGCGTCACCAATATTGCAGTGACAAATGAGGCAGTATAGTAACATACCAACAATTTCTCTGGCCAAGTTTGTTTTACTTACTGAGGTGAAAAGAACTTTATGACCACAGTCATGTAATATTCTGAACAGCTTAAACACATTTGACTGAAAAAAAGTGACAAATTATTGAAGTATCTACTTTTAGAAGAACTGTGCACTTCCATCAACTAGCAGTAGGTAATGGTACCTGTTGGGGTAGACTTAGACTTACCCCACACCAGAGGGCGGACCTCCTCCTCTTCCACCTCGGTCAAAGCCACCACGATCATAACCCCCACGGTCAAAGCCTCCACGATCATAGCCCCCACGGCCTCTGCCCCTGTACCCCTCAGATCGGTCACCTCCTTCTTCACCGCCATACCGCCTGCTTTCACCTGAAAACAGGGAAACAAAGTCTAATTGTACGAGAATTCCAGTCTAACTGGACAATTAACACTTCATTATAACACTGTACACAAAAGCCTCTAAAACCAGTCAGTATTTCACAATACCGACATGCAAGGTGTGACCAGTTACGAACAATGGACATTAATAAAAAACGCTTTACCTTCATTTCGCCTCCCGTATCCTCCTGATGGACCTCCTCCATATGATCCCCCCGACTGCCCTTCAGACTGCTGCCCATATGAACCTTGCTGTCCAAAAGAGCTTTGTTGACCATAAGAGCTCTGCTGTCCAGACTTGTCTCCATACCTTACAAGAGAACAATTACAATAAATCACAGGACTTTAAGTTGACAACTTCAAACAAAAAGGCTAGGAACAACTAATCTTACCACGATGAAGAATCAGAGCCTTGTTGCCCGTAACCTTCATAGCTCTGCTGCTGTGGTGGTGGTGGCGGCTGCTGCGGCGGTGGCTGCTGCTGTTGTTGTCCATAGCCAGAGTAACCTTGCGACGACTGACCAAAACTCTCTAACAAAGAAAAGCAGCAATGTAAAGAGAAGGGGGGGGGAGAAACACCCTATAACATAAGCTTGGACAAGATTGCTTTTCTTTTCTTAAATAAATACATACCTGACTGTCCATAACCCTCATAATTCTGTCCACTATATGAGCTGCCTCCATTACCTTGACCATAAGTCTAAAGGAGAAAGAACTTGCATGACCACTTATCTAACATTAAGAGATAAACATGATATGACAATTACAGCAAGTCAAAAATATTTTTAGTTTTGCTTCTTACCTGCCCACCATAGCTCTGGGATCCACCATAGGATCCATAACTAAAAGGTCGAGGGGAAGTTAATGACAATGGAAAAACAGTATAACAGAAAGCATAATGTAGAGATTTACAACAAACATGGAAGTTGAGAGACCAGCTATATACAGGATTAACCTAAAAGCTCGGGCTGTCGAAACAGCACAGGTGTTAATGTGTAAAAGTGTTACAATTCAGGCATTTAGAGCAAACATCAAAATCTCACTTGCCTTTGTTGGGCTCCAGGCTGCCCGTAGCCTGAATCTAAGAAACAAGAGGCATGAATTAACAACAACAACAACAATAATCATCATCAACAACTAGTACCAAGACTCTGTTAGCATTCATAACAACACTAAACCGTCCAGGGTCCTGAAAAGCGGTGTGTACCTGCCTGAGGCCGGACAGAAGGCGGAGGCCTAATGGCTTCCGCTTTAGCATTAGCAAGCTGGTAAAGGCGACTGTATTTCCCGTACAGACAAAAATTCTGCACAGAGTATCCCAAGATTATTTAGTTCCACATGTAGTACATGCGTGTGGGATAAAGTCCAGTCATTTCATAGTCATTTAGAACTGTCGCCTTTAAGTCACTGGTGTTAAATCGGTTGGCTAATATAAAAGAGCACCACCACGCCGCCGAACAAAAAATGGCGACGGCACAAATGAATATAAAACCTAGTTTATACGCGTCGAATACAAAAACAAGGCAATT
The DNA here is from genome assembly GCA_028565595.1 of Duopalatinus emarginatus. Lineage (NCBI taxonomy): Eukaryota > Metazoa > Chordata > Actinopteri > Siluriformes > Pimelodidae > Duopalatinus > Duopalatinus emarginatus. Next base: position 12,034,805 of record JAOVVF010000022.1, on the reverse strand, counting down.
TTTTACATTACATTATTAACCGTAAATCAGTAGAAATGCATGATTTAGGCAATATTTGATTAACAAGAACGCGCTCAGTAAAGCGATAGCTAGCTTAGCTAAGCTACACGAGGCCGACAGCTCCGCCTTCGCTAACTAGCGTTAACTAGCTAGCCGTCTATTATATCTTTAATTGCTTATTTAGGTCACTAATTAAAAAAAATTGTAACCAACAAGTGTTATACATCACAATCTGCTCCGACACTGTACAAACAATAAGGTGCATATCTTACCAGAAGCCATATTTCCGTATAAAATTAAAACTGAAACTCCGCTGTCTCCACTTGAACGTTAAAACCCTAACGCCAGAGCGCACACTGCAGTATTTATGAACTGTGACCTGCTGCCGGGACATACCAAGTCATCTGATTCATAAGTGCGCGTTAATTTTAAAAATAAACAAAAAACGGTGGAATTAACCGCAATTCCTAAACATAACAATGTACTCTGAGTGCGTATACACAATCATATGTCAAAAAAACACGTTTATATTAAATTGCTATGTGAACGAATTTACCCAGTCTGGAAATGGTACAGTCTTAGCGCCTTTTCTTAAAACGGTCACGTGATTTTTTCCCTCCGGCCGGCATTCACACCACTGACCTGATTATATTGGAGTATACACGTAATTTCAGGGTGTTACGTTTATATTCACGTGTTATTGGCTCCTTTATTAAAGCTACAATAAGCAGTATATATTTGAGTCAGTCTTTGTTTAGGGAGAATATGGTTATCCCACACCAGTACCTAACACTGAGGTAGACCATCACTCAGGATCTGTTATAACCTGGTCAGGATAGTGGTGGATCCAAGGCATGTCCTAGGAACACTGTTTAATACAAATAAACCCTGGATAAGATTCCAGTTCAACACTCAACACAATGCACACATTCATTCACACCCAGGACCAATTTATCATAACTAATCCACTCAAGTGTGTGTGTGTGAAAGAAAGTGAAAGTGATTTTACTGTGTTTTTCACACAGAAGGAATGTGACCTCCGCATTTAACCCATCCGTGCCGTGAAACACACACACCAGTGAACACTAGGGGGCAGTGAACAC
>JAOVVF010000022.1:12006966-12023800 GCA_028565595.1 Duopalatinus emarginatus | reverse complement strand
TATATGTGTGTGTGTGTGTGTGTGTGTGTGTGTGTGCGCACACTTCAAAAGCACAAGTCGAATTAGTCAAAGCAGCCAAGGATCAGCTAAACAAACTGACCATTTTCTGAATGAAGTGCCACGGTTAGTAAAACAGCTCCGAGACATTTCTACACACAAATGAGTCACGCTTCTCAAGGTCAGGGACATACCGTCAAGGTTGTTCAGTGAGATAATGGTATCAAGGTCTACGCCAAGGATTTCTCCCAGTCTGTTCACAATGCTGGAGTCATTGGTGGGATACACAGCCACGTGGTCTCCTGACTCATATCTGGTTAAACAAACAACAATTGCTCTGGCATAATCTTGATTTTAATTAAATGTACATAGATTAAAGTGTACAAGAGTCGTTATGTAAAGTCATCAGGATCAGCTGTAAATCATTCAAAGTTAAGTCTGGCCTTATCATTTAGAACTTATGAGTTGATTAAAAAAGTGCTTGATTTATTCACAAGTAGTTATAAAAACAGCTCTGACAAACTGACCCATGGACTCCACAAGAGTCACCAAGACATTAGCAACTGAACCTTTCGTGGATTTTCTGTGGGATAGGACCAGACAGGCTAGCCTTCATTCCCCATGCACATCAGTGAGTCTTGGGAGCCCATGACCCTGTCTCTGGTTCACCGAGTGTCCTTCCCTAGACCACCTTCGGTACTATAAACAAGACCTGCTGTTTTGGAGAAGCTCTGACCCTGCACCTAGCCATCAAAAATTCAAAGTCACTTAGATCCTTACACTTGCCCATTTTACCTGATTCTAACACATCAATTCTGAGAACTGACTGTTTACTTGCTGCCTAATATATTTCTATAATGTCACTATATTAAGATTATCAATGCTATTTAATTCACCGGTCAGTGGTTTTGTGGTTACGGCTGATCAGTGTATAACAAAGATATATAGTACAGGGTGAGTCAAAAGTCAGGATACGTTTTATTACAGAAACCAACGGGAAAATAACATAATGCAAGTAATGGGTGAGGGGGCCTATCTTTTAGGCTATGTCCAGAACACGGCTGCCAACTTGAAAGCCACCATATTGGATCAAGGGATAATTTTTCCTAATGGGAAGGTGGTCATGTGTCCTGTGACTTTTGACTCACCCTGTATAACATCAAGTCAATCTAGAAGAATATTTATTATTTGGGTGTCTACAAGAAAGCTCTAACTCTTCCCTGATTGTAACTAAAGAAGCAATGTCCACTAAAATACCTGATCTTGGATCCTGTGATGTCCAGCTCCAAATGCATTAAGTGTCGGTCACCTCCTTTGTTGAGTTTGCGGTTAACAGTTACAGGAGCAAGGAAGGGGTTCTTTGCATCAAATGGCCTGTGAACAGACTTAAAATGTTGGCCTGTTGTGGTAGCACAGAGACGCAAACCGCAAAAAAAACCCTCACACAAGTAGAGGGATAATGTATTACGTACGGTTTCTGGTTCTCAAAGCTCTTCAAGCGTCCAATTTCACCTGTGTAGACCTTATTCATGTTCAAGTCCTCATGGACCTTCAGCTCATACTGGCGGATGCTATGAGGTAAAAAAAAATCTATGTGAGACGTGAGCCAGAGTTTCTCAGGCTATAATTACATTTTGCAGACAATAAAAGGTAGAACAAATGCAAGTGTACATTCCAGGTCCCATTCCAAGTCTTTAATGGAAACAAAGACTCCTCAAAAAAACCTTTTGTCTACACAGAGGTATTCAGACTGTTGGAAGGAACTGCAGGGGGCCACTGGCAAGAGTGGACATGCATTTAAAAAAATAAATAAAAATAAATGTATTAATTACTGTATGACACCTGCCAAACATTTTTCACACTGGAGTACCTTTGAAACAACGGTCACTCAATAAGAAGTCTTTTATTCCCTAATAAACAACAGATGAGCCATTCAGCATACAAACGTAGAATGACTGACAGATGATGAGCTGTCTCCTTGCCCCCCGATATCACATCAGCTACATTAAAAGGTAAAGGTCAGATAACTGGACAGTAAGTCCTGAGTTTGTCTGCAGTCATGAAAATGTACCTGGACTCTTCGCCAGTAGGCTCGACTCCAAAGTGTTCACACACAGCTGGCCAGAACTGCTCTCTCCATGACACAAAGTCTTCCTCGAGGCTGTGGGGGAAAATCAAAATGCATTTCAGAGACACAGTCACAGTATACAGTCTGCATAGCTCTTTAAATAATAAAAAGTTGCATAAAAGTAATGAAGAGAATTCTAGGACTGATTTGTAATGGATATCGATCCATGACAGATCAATATTTAATAGTCTCGGACTCACTTGCCATCGTCGTCTCCCATGCCGAGGTCAAAGATCCTCTGGGCACCCAGCTCGGCTAACCTCTTGTCTACATACTTGCCCATGGCGTTGTAATGCTCATATGTTTTATTGCCAAGTGCAAACACCTTTACAGAGAAAATGTCACTTTAATAAATGGGATTGTAGTTTTAGCTTGTATTTTGCATTAGACTTACACAGAGACTCTTTTATAAGCTGGCTTTTTACACTGTACAAGTACAAAAACTGCATATTGTAAAGAAATAATTTGTGCTTAACAGCAGTTTAGTGCAATTGTGACCAAAAACAGTTAAGAAAAAAATGAATGTCAGTGGCATTTACAAAACATGCTCATGGCCAGGGAAAAATATGTATCATGTTTTAATAAATGCCCTACGTTCTGTTGTCAAATTCAGCCAAGACTTTATTGGGTTCATCTCATAGTGTGACAAGCAGTAGTCATATAATAAACCCCAGTCAAACTGAAGAGTGTACAACCAGCTTAGGAACTACTTATTATTAAGTAATACTTTAGCACGGCAGTGGGTTTTGGGGGTATTTTAAGCAATATTTAGCAAGACGGATGCCACACCATGTTTCAAGAGAAACAAAGCCAACATCAGTAACTAAATGTAGAATATTCCAAAAGACTGTTTAAGGGTAATTCATTTTCAGTAGATAATTTTCAAGTAGGTAAACGCAAGAGCACATGGGCAAGGAGCACAGAGGATTGCTCAGAGGACGGTCATTTCAATTCAACGGCTGTTTTTAAGTTTAGCAGAGCAAGGTACGCGTGTTAGATACCCAGGCAAAAGCCTTTGTAATCGGACTTCAATGAGCGCTGCTCATCTCCAGATGCTAATGCATTCTAGTTAATCTTTAATCTGGTCTCAAAGCAAAATGAAACAAGTAGACAAAGCAACAGCTGCAGTTTTATTACCGGGTTGCGACACACCGTAACCTTTGTAGACGATGCCGGCATTTATGCTCAAAGAACGATTGGGTGAACGAGTGAGCCAATGCTGAGCAAGGGTACGGTGTCCACCTTCTCATTCACATTCTACTGTGTCACATGAAACACTACTTGCAAAATCACTGGAGGTTTTACGATAAAAGGTAAAAAAATGGTTTGGTAAATACATCCATTTTCTCAGATACTAATTCTGCTTTTTCAAAAATAAAATCAGCTTAGTCACCCTACTTTGCCCATATTTTCCACAGTCATAATGCTACGTGCAGAACGTGGTTTCCTGTCAGCTTATGAAACTGACTAAAATCACTACAAGAAGTATTGAACTTCCCATCTTAGCTCAATTCTTGTTCACATTTTGTGCTTCCTCTACATTTTGTGAACTTGCATAAGAGTTTCAGGCACAACAAATAGTTTTCTCTCAGCTTGTACAAGTCAGAAGACTGTGACTCATCATCTGAGTGACCCTATTATGCTCAATCTGTCTGTCAGTGTTCCTGTGTTTCAGCAATAATTTCCTGCAGGTCACTGAGTAATGATTGACAATATCTTAACTGGTTTGCCCCTTTTTTTGCAATTTACGGTCATACCTAAATTTAAAATGGGTGTGAACTGTGGGCTTAACCACCGACGCAATAGGGTGAAAGACAGACTATTAAGACAGACAAGAAGGGATGGACAATAAAAACTCTATAGAAACAAAAGATCTCATGCACTGTGAGATAGAAACCAGACAAAAGAAATTCAGAGAAACTTGCCGTGAAATTAACTCCATTCAGGTCAAAATCTCCTTCTTGCAGTAAATCATAGAAATCCTGGGCATTATCTGTAGGGTCTCCCTCTCCATATGTGGCCATGCAAAAGATAGCCAAAGAGTTGCTGATTTCTTTTAAACGAGAAAGTTCATTCTGAAAAGAGAGAGAGAGAGACAGAGAGAGAGACAGAGACAGAGAGAGAGAGAGAGAGAGAGAGAGAGACAGCAGGGGAAACCTTTTAATAAAACTAAGTGAGAAACAAGAAATAGCCATTATTTTGAAATTAGTCATAGCAGCATTTAAATCCTCATCACTGTGGCATTACCATATCATATTCCTCTGGATCTGCTGCCATGCCCTTCATGCCATAACGGTGGGCATCTTTGGAGAGCCTGTTGGCAAATTCTTCAGCAGTGCCAGTTTGTGACCCGTAGAACACCACTATATTCTTGCCCTGGTGATCAGCAAAAGAAAACAGTCACTCCAACCTGGCTCACTTAATAAAGCAGTAAGAAACCCAAGATATTTTCCCAGATTTTTCTCACTAATATAGTCATGGCCAATTCCTACCAGATAGAGAACTGCGCAGGACCGTTTTTTTCATCCCGCTCCTGCTGAAATTCGGGCCATTACCGCCCGAATGCAACGTGTCCGCCCATTCCCGCAATGTGCATGTCATGCCCGCAACCCGCGAAGCTATGAGAACTATTCCCGCACACTGATAGAGATGCATTGATTCTGTGACTTCTCCCATCCCACAGGAGAAAACGTAATATAAAAAGATTCTTGCGGTTTGTTTCATTTCCATGGCCTGCATAGCTTTTGACGCACTTGTTGGGAATAGAGCTTGTATATTGATATTTTCATGTAGTTTTTAAATGAAATAAAGGCAGTTTCATATTCTGTTCTCATTCTCTGTATTTTATTTATTTGGAATTACCTTTAGACTATAGTCTATAATCCCGCAGTGTTTTGTTTTAGCCTCCCATTTCCGCCCACAGCTAAGTGCAAACTGCTATCAACCAGGGAGGGTAAAGGCTATTGCACTTCCTCAATGGTACATTAAGCCAGCCGACCTTATCTTTCCAAACTGTCAGGGGCGGTTTTATTTTGTCATTATTTGTTAGCCCTGATCTAACACAACATTACCATTTGTTTGTACTTGGAGCATCTGCGTAATAACTTTCCAGACATAACAGAACTCAAACATAACTACATGAAACACTAGAAGACACTATGCACTTTTCCATTAGGCTTGGTGCTAGATGCTACTGTGCTATATAAAAAGATAAATATAGAGTAGACATATGCTTACTGTTTTCTTCATTTTTTCAATGAAACTGGTCTCCCTGGCAGCCGCTGGTCTATAAATTAGAAAATCAGAAATGATAAAGAATAAATTAGAAATGGTCAACGGTTACAAATAACATTATGCATATGCAAATGGATATAAATAAACAAATAAAGAATCTTTTAAATGGAACCCATTAAAACCCAGTAAAACACATAAAAACAGACAAAAAGAAAAGAATAAAAGGGGGCATTTTTCTGCAACTTGCAAAATAAATTGTCATTTTATTTCAGCTCACCTCATTACATTTTACTTAACCAATAAATCTTATTTAAAATTTTGGTATTAACACATTTATATTATTATTCAATTTATTATCACATGTGAACAACAATTTTTTCCACAACAAGACTTAATAGGATTTAAAGACTAATAGGAAACTTTCTTTAAGACAATAATATCCTTTTATCTTGGTAGTTTATCATTATACAGATTTTAATGATATAGTCATGTTGTCCAGCCCTACAGTATATACATAATACATGCATGTATATATAAAATACATAGTTTGCCATTTACTGCTAAAAAAAAATATCCGATAAGCACAAAATTTACTACAGTTTCAGTTTTGAAGCCTCCAGAGTTAACAGTTAAACACAAATCAGTCTATTTAAACAAGCACCCAGCTGAATGAGGTATGAAGGACAACACTATGGACGTCTTTAAACACTAACATCAAGCCAGACTGCTGATAAATGTACAGTTTGGTCAAATGTCAGACATAACAAAGAAGTTCAAGTATGCTGGGTAATGGTGAGGACACACCAGTAACCATGAAAAATTACTAGTCACAAATCGAGCATTTAAAACTGAGCAATTACTACAGTGTAGTGAATTTTAAACATTTAGATTTTGTCTATGTAGAATATTTCATCAGCTTGTTCAGGGCACACTACTGTAGGCCAATAATCAACGATAGAGTATCGTGATGAATCGAATCACGATACAAAGTCCGAAGTTGATCATTTTCCTATAACGTAATCTCCGGAAGTGTTTTATTTTGTTTATACAGCAACACTTGTACTGTGCAAGTTGTCACTGTAGAAACGACAATGCGTTAGAATGAGCACGTTGACATGAACCTTTCACCTGGCACTATTGTCAGAGCCACTGTTACAAAAAACAACTCAACACCTTCTGTCTAATCAGGAAAAACAAATGAACAGTACTGTGGTATAAATGTAGGTAATGTATGCCTTAATGTAATACCTCATTTTGGCAGTCATTTCCTACTATTGAAACATACACACAAAGACCAAGGAAACAGGTGTGCATTTCATTTCATGCCACTTTACACAATGACATGAGTACCGGTCTCATGACCTTTGAACTGATTAGTTAAGTTCTGATTAGTTAAGTTCTAGTACAAGACTGCCAAGCTATCATACGAAACATGGTTGTATTTCGAGCCAGTTTTACATTCATTATTAACAATATAAATAAATAAATAACAAATAATAAATAAATAATTAATTTCACAAGCTCAATAAGTGTGTAATGCTGATACAGTGCATATATTGCGAAACAAACAAAAAATATCAGTTCTCCAGAATTCACAGAAAGTGAAATAAAGAAGTAACCCACACCAATGTTCCTGATACTTCTACGTCAAGAGCTAAATACTTTTATGAATTATGAATTAAAATATTAGATTCAAGTTGCTGTTTTATTTAGAAATAAAAAAGTGGATTTTTTTTTTTACCACTACAAGCATTAAAATTCAGACAAAAAAAATTTATTAAATTAAAAATGCTCCTTTATTATGCAATTAAATAAGATCAGTTTAAAAGTTTGCAGACCCTGTCTGTAAGAATTCTATATTCTATATTCTATCATTTCCCTTTACAACCACCATTCTCCTTTTTAGGTATTTAATTACTGTTACTATTCCCCTAAAATATACTTTCTAACTCTTCCTGTTTGGCCTTTTCATGCGCAGCATGCAGAGTTTTCGTATAATCTGCAGACTGGGAAGGCCATGGCAAAATCTCACGTCTGTAAACATTTTCTGTTGCCTTTGTGTTACAGACTGAGTCAGTCTTGTTGCAGGATCTGCCCACACTTCATTTATATCTTCTTGAATATTTGTTAGCCGTCTGGTAATTTTGAACTGCTTTCATGCTATCGCTTACTTTCTGCAGAGCCCCAGAATGCAAAACCTTTGAACACACCATAAAAGTATAATGCATAATATATTTAAGCAATATGATCAGATAAATACCTTTAGACAACAATTTTTCTTTTTGTACAGAAAAATATCATTGTTTGTTTAATGTATTACGCAGAAACCACAAGGAAAGCGGCGGTTTGCACTTAACTCTAACTCGAATAATAAAGTTCATCTATTTACATTGATTAGTTATTAAAAATGTCTTCCTTAAAAACACAGCCATTCTTTTTATCAAATAAAACAAAAAAATCAATACAATGTATGAATGACCAGTGCAATCATGACTAATTTGGGTTTAGAAAGCTACAGAGAGCTAGCCACAGTTCCGTCAGAAGTGAAACCTACAAATCTTAAAACTGTTTGATGCCTAGTTTTACCCTGAAAATAAAAACTAGAAACAATGATATACATTTTATTCATGCCATCCTCTTATTCAAATGGACAAAACAGGATGAAGAGCAGCGAAGCGGCTTTGCATAACAGTCCAGGCCTAGTTTCCTATTAACTCTGGACTATGGCCATTGTTAACTCGTATTGTGCAGTTTAAACAAGCAAAACAACCTCATGTTAAAATTCAGAGAAACAGCAAATTTAGAAAAAAAAAGTTTTTTTGTCAGGATGACATATATAGTTGTGTAAACATACACATGTCCTGACTCAACATGGCTTCATTAACCAGTTCTTTTAGTCTCAAGCTATTTTTATAAAAGAATCCAGGTTTTTATTACATACCTGTTAGCGGCGGCCAATCGCTCCTCAGGTAAGCTAAACACACAACCCATAGTCTCAGGGTGCCACAGTAAGTTCACGAAAGAAAGCCCACCACCAACAACAAATCAAAAGGGAACTAAAGTTTAGCAAGATAAAAGCTGACATTTGATGAGGATGGCAATTTCATCATGATAATAAAAGAGAAAAGAAAAATTTCTACAAAAAATACGCAGAAGAACCGAGACAACCAAGCTGAATCCTGAAGATAGGAGATGGATAACGCTGGCATGGCAGCTGCAATTTGAGCTTGGATTTTTCCAGTAGAGGATCCAAAAAAAGTCAGGCGAGAATACACTCTCAAAGGAATTATCCCAGTATTCCACAACGGAGATGATGTCATGAATCAAAATCCAGAAATAAAGTCCAGCCGAGGCTTTTGACAAAAAGAGAGCCCCACAATCTCAACAGCCATGGAGGAAGCGAGTGAGTGCTCGGGGCTCGTTTCCTGCGTCACTGAAGAAGCTGAAGGAAAAGGAGCTGGAGCAGGAAGGAGCAGGCTCTGCGTTTTCCATACTCACGCGCACACACGCACGTGTGCGCAACATCTGGCAACCACAATGGCAGTAATGCCGGGAAAGAAACCTAGACTGCTTAATGAAATCTCAAATAACAAGAGCTGTGCTTTAACGCTGAAACTCTAATTCAGACCAGCTCCTGCCTTCAGTTTTGCATGAAATGAAGGGTTCAAAACAAACAGGAAAAAAGCACAAACCTACATTTCTGTAACCCTGGCAACAGTTGTAAGACATTGTTACAGCTTTTTTTGCGAGAGGAAGAATGACTGAATGCCCCAGGCTTCCAGGCCCAGCCCTCGCTCACATTAGCTCTCTTCCTATTGGACGCTGAGGACTGCCATAGCAACCCCATCAGTCATAAAAGGAGACTCTCGCGACAAGCCAGGCCCCGCGCCATTCAGGAACGCAGTGAGAGCAAATTAGAGATGGTCTGCACTGAGAAAGAAGGGAGAAAAAAAACAGAACCAGGGAGAACAGAATGGAGCGCTTGTCTCTCTGCTCAACTTTCCACCTTTGGCAAAAGTGCTGGCTGGCCTTTCCTCTCGCGCTCTCCAGGGAACACTCAAACGAGGTTCTGAGACACAAGAAAACGAGTGGGGGACTAGACTAGACTTAACACAGATTCCACAAGCACAATTCAGCAAACATGAATGGAAACTGTATGGAGGGAGCATGGAATATATTATCCCACTTCATAGTTTTCTCTTTCTATTCTGGGAAAGCCCAAAACAATACAGGCCTTTGCTTTTATGAAAACCTTTACTGAAGTGAGGTAGAAAGAAAAAAAGAGGAAAAATCTCTCAGTCTAAAGCAAGCGTGATCCTTACTGCTGCTTCGGACTCTGTGCATGTGCAAATGTGACCAATGATCTAGGATTAGGCACTAGAAATATAGCATGAATATGAAACATTAGGCCATGTGGAAGATTCAACAGTGAGTGTGAACCTTAAACAACACAAAAAAAAAGTTGGATCAAATTATAATACTAACATTTTTTTGTACTGACTCAACAATGCAGAATTTATAAAATAAATGTCAACATTTACACAATTATATTATAAACACAGGGTTAACCCTAACCCTGCTCAATGGCAGGCATGTTTGCAATACTAACAAACAGTAAGTAAACTAATTGCGTGCATTTTTAACACCAATACAGAGTTGTTTCCTGTGGCTATCAGAATGCACATAAAGTTTGCACCTAAAATGTGAATACATTACACAGCAGTACTCTGCTTGCACATATGTAGCAAATACAGTTTATTGTTGTATACGTAGACCAACCCTGTGACTCGGATGTGCTACACAATTGAATAGGTTCTTTCTTGGCTCAAGTCACATGATTTTACCAAATATATAACAATCAATTATGCAGACAAACCACGTTAAAATTATGCTTTAACTCTTACAAAGTTTGTGCTGCCTAAAACTGATGTAGTTTTAAGTGGGGAAAACATAAGTACACTTATCGGTGTATCATTTGCCTCACTGCTAACAAATTAAAATGTGGTATTAACCCAGTACCATGATAAATCTGTAAATGTTTCAGGAAAACCAGTACAAACTCAAATACTACGTCATGGTTCATACTGTGGTTATTCTCAAATGGCATAATAGGTCAGCCGTCAATGTTAACCGTACAAGGCATAAAATCTAAAGTAGGATGTGAAGTCTGCTGTAAAGAATGCTTACATTAAACGAAGGTGTATGCCTTTATGCACATTATAGATACTTAGATCCTGTTTTGACTGATTTATCTCAGTGGAACTAAGTATAATGTATATTTTTAAGTTTTCCTTTGCTTCTAAGCACAGATGTGTGTTTTTAAGGATGGACATCCCAAGTCAACGTCCTTAAGCCACTGTGGGTGCTCTCTAGATGCTCAGATGCAGTCTGGTGAACAATGATGTTACCTAAAGCCAAAGCAGATGTGACACTAGATTCATTCAGAAAGCCAGCCACAATAATGCTGTGGCATTATTGTGCTCACCAACTGAGCTGTTCCCACAGTTGTTTGTGTGTGGTGGTCCCCCAGAGAGAGAGTCCTCCCTCAGTGGCTTGAGGGCAGCGTAGTAACACAGTAACTTAAAATTAACAGGGTTAGACATTTTGAAACAGTACAAAGGAGAATATTCCAAGAAATGATGGCTATATGGCAAAGTCATTTCTAAGAAATACTACATTATACGGGTACTGGAGGAGACATTAAGGTGATTCTAAACAGCCTGGCAGTTACCCAGCATTCAGATTACCAGTTATTTATGTAACTTGAAAGTCTTGTGTAACATGCTCCCCCACCAACACACACACACACACACACAAAAAGAAAAAAAAAACAAAACAAGCAAATGAATACACAAAGCAAGCCCCATAAAAGCCCGTATAAAGAAATACGTGGTTTGCCAAGTTTGGAGTGGAAGAACTCAAGTGGCCTTGACCTCAACCCTATTGTACACCTTTGGGATGTAGTGGAACACTGACTGCACTCCTTGTCCTACATCGGTGCCTGACCTCACTAATGCTTTTGTGGCTGAATAGGCAAGTCGTCATAGACAGGTTCCAAAGTTTGTTAAAAGCCTTCCCAAAAGATTGAACTATATTACGGCAAAGAACAGAAAACTCTGGAACATGATGCTGAAAATGCACATAGTTGCACATGATTATGATGGATCAGGTGTCCACATACTTAGTCTAGTATGTGTACATACAATTTGTAATAAATAATGTAATAAATAAATGTTTCTGTAAGTCTACAATCGCAAAGACTTTTTATTTGCATTGTTGGATGGTCATTTGCATGCACCAGCCAATTTTAGGTGAATTACATGCTTTGTTTGTCCTGAAGTTCCCAGTCAAAGTTTGCCCTGAATTGCCCTTATAGATTTATAAATCTTGATTAAAATCTAATAACGCAAATAATTGTGCAAGAAGCTAAAAACAGTAATCTTACTTTTTTAAACATATTACAACGCATGTTTATTTGAATGAAGACCAGTATTTTTACCAGACACCCAAGAAATGTCTTTCTCCTTTTACACACAAATAAAAGCACTCAGGCTTGTTATTGTTCTAATGAGTCAGTGAGGTACGTTGGGGCAGGAAATTAAATGGTTAGAGGCACTAATCAAGAAAAAAAAATGAAGCTCTGGTGTACACTATGAGGAGTGCAAGTGATATCATTTAGGTCAAAGGATATTCACTTATATATAATTTCTCTCTTGGTTACAATCTCAGGCAGCAGGGCAAACTCACACACTGTGATTCAGTGACAACTAAGGGTGCGAATCTCTCAGTGTCTGGTGATTCGGTTTGATCCTGATTTTGGGGGTCCCGATTTGATTCAGAATTGTTTTTTTCTATACACATGGTTTAGAAATTTTGTTTAAATTACGTGGTTCACAAGAAACGACAATGTAAACAAATAGAACATTTATTTAAAACTGTACATTTAGGTTATTTACTGTATCAAATCTTTTTGCATCATTTTATATTTATACCAAAAATAGGATTGTGCATAAAATTCTGTAACTTAAATGACCAGTATTAGGTTAGCTTAGCTGTCTGGCTTTTTTTTTTATATAAAAAAAAAAAAACTATCAATGAACAAATAACTCTATTTTATTAACAAATAACAAAATAACTCTATTAACAAATATATTAACTAATACAAAAGTAAACATAGACTTCATTCTACCATAGTGCATTAACCTTTAACTGAAAATAAAACACAGACTTTAATGTCATAGTGCATTACTGCGGTTATATTTTGTATAATTTTGTCGGAATGGAGTCCGCTAGCAAGGGACCTTGCTAACTAGCTTGATGTACTGTGGCCTAGATTGCCCTTGTCTATGGTGGCCGAGTGGACACATAATGTAATACGCAGTATGCTTGGGAGCAGGAGCGGCAAAAAATAAAACTTAAACACATTTTAAAATAAATTTTTAGGCATTCTGAATCAATTCAGAAATCGCCAGGACAAGGAATCGCGATCCTTTAAAGAGTCGATTTTTTTCAGCACCCCCTAGTGACAACGTAAAAATAATACTAGACAGATCAGTATATTTGCAGTATATAAATGAATGAATAAATATAAATATTTATTCATAAATATTTTGCTCTGACAGTTGGATTGGATTAGTCTCTAGCTTTAAATCCAACTAATTTCAACTAATCTCCAATCAAAAGAAATTGTATGCCAACTACTTTTAATCTAATGACATGCTGAAGTTTGTTTCTTCAAGAAACAGGACAGTAAACAAGGCTGCAGAGTTCTGCAGAATTTATTTTTAATTTTCCTCCTAAGCAAAATTGACTAGTTGTACTTGCCAAGGGTACACAGGGGTGCACTTACTAACAGCAGATAAGGGCAGATAAGGCCAATGCACTAAATGTAGCTCAGTACTGACCTGAAGCAGCTCGACCCTTTGGCCCAGAGGCAGAACAAATAAATAATCTGATTAAAATGATTCCCTTATCAACCACAGGGTACTGTAGAGGTTATAAATGACTTGTTTGATATGTCTGTTCTATTCAATTACAATTTACACTGATCAACCATAACATAAAAAAACACAGCACCACTGAAAGATAAGGTGAACATCTTCAAGACAGCAGGTCTTGTGGGGTGTTCCTGGTATATAGAGGTTAGTTCGTACTTAAAGTGTTCCAAAAAAGGACAACTGTAGAACTGCTGAACTGTGTGGGGGCTAAAGTATGGCCTGTCTGGTCTGATTCCACAGAATATCCTCAGACGGATCTGTTGCTAATGTTTTAGTGCCAGATTCCACAGAACACCTTCAGAGGTTTTGTGAAGTTCATGCCTAAATGGATCAAAGCTGGTTTGGTGACTGGACCATTAAAATTGGAACAACCGTATTTTTGCAAAATAAGTGTGAAGGTGTACATTTTAAAGCTCATAATTTATTATTAGATATTTCAGTCGTCTAGTTGGGACTTTAAGTTATGTTTGTTATCATTTTTGCATTAGCTATGGCAGATGATTTTATTTGCAATTTATTAGTATATTACATTTTCGGCTTTCTCAAATAAAAAAAGCCCCAACCCTTCCCCCACAATCCACTAAATGGCTAAATTCAAAGTGTTTATGACATGGCTTGACAGTTGCGATTTAATTTTGTATCGTGATGCATTTCCTTTTGAAACAGGAAGTAAAAGACAGTGCATTAATTACATGTCACAACTCACACTTAACCTAAACCACACAACTTAGCAGTGGCTTAAACCAAGTAAATAATGCAGTCAAGCTTGTTTTCAGCTGTATTGGATTTTTCAATGATGGCCTACCTACTGCCTCTGTCATGTTTAGTTATTCTGCCACTGCAACCTCATGCTGGTACAGCACCAAGGTTCATTTGTTACCAGCAGAGTAACTCAACAAGAGTGTGTGCTGTGCATGAGTTGTAATCAAGAAATGACAGATATCTACGAATAGATCTCTAGCAGAGTATTCTAGTGTACAGCCAGTACTTACGTGGGTTCAAGGGGACGAAATTCTGGGATGGTTTCTGGCTTCTTGCGGAACACGAACCAGTATATGATCAGGCCCACGATGAGGGAGAACAGAAAGATGTCTAGATTGCTAAGGAAAGGCTCTTCCTCGGTGGTTGTCAGTTCAGGCTGTACTGGCTGCTCGGCCTGATGGTCCGCCATGTCTCTAAAAAAAATACAAGACTTTACTGTGATTGTGAAATTAACATTAAAATTAAAATAAATATATCTACACCAGCATATTATTACTGAAAATTTGGGATGATGATGATGCCACTAGGACAAAACACCAAGAGTGACAGATATTAAGGAGCGGGAAACATCATCAGCTGTAAAAGAATAATAGAAGTTCATTTAAGTAAGCAGTTAAACACTTTTAAGTTTTTATGGAAGGAGTCTCCAGTGAGAGTACTTTTTTTTTCCTAACGGAAGAAAGTCGTCTGAACAGAGGATCTTGTGGTTTCCCTGTAAGGTGACAATTTTATAACTATTATTGTTATTATTATAAACTGAAGTGCGAGAACAACTGGTACATCAGTCCAATACCTGGTATGTTCCCCACGGGGCATGGACTCCACAAGCTTGAAGAAATATTTTGTAGGCAACGAACACCATACTTCCTGCAGAACGGTCCACAAATCTGGTATATTCTGAGGTGTAGGACTTATGTGTTCCACCGTGTTTTTCATGGCATCCCAGATGTGTTCAATAACTTTTAAGAATGAATGCAGGACATAAACGGGTGTAACTTATGAGAAACAAGGCAGACGTAGTGCTCACCTGTCAGAGTTGTTTGTAGAGGTACCAGGGGTCCTATGGAAAGCCAGCTAAACAAAACAGCCACTGCAAGCCTATGTATTGTGCATTGGCTTTTCTGTACCAGTTTTTCTGGGATATTTAATTAGTATATATTTTTAATATCGAGAAAAACAGAGCCTGGTAAAAGAATAACTGTTTGTACACCATAAGTGACAACGGAACTCCTAACCCGTAACCGCTTTACCCTAAATGCTGAGGTGGATCTGGGGTGGGGGTAGGGTGACGTTGGCTGTGGAACTGTGCACACACATATACACATTCACACCTAGGGGCAAATAAAAATAACCAATCCACCAGCCTGTTTTTGTACAGAGGGATGAAACCCACTCGACTGGAATGCAATTCCCTGACATGCATTTTTTCCCATCATTACAGCATTAGACTGGGTTATTCTGTTAACACCACAGTGACCAGACAAAGACGACAATGTTTCATTTAGCAATGAACACCACGTCACACACCGTAACGATTTAACGGTTTGTAGTCCTGTGCAACAGTCAGACAAGTTAGTTCATGTTCTCACCCACATTACAGAGGCAATAGTCATTTATCCATTAGTATTCCCTACCTCTCATTTTTTTACTCCCCATTCCCCTTTTCTCCTTCTTTCTTCCACCTTCTCTTCCTCTCCTACTCTCACTCTTTTCTCCCCTGAAACCCCTCCACTCCCTCTTTCTGAGTCAAAAAGCACAACCGACGTCTTCATAAACGTTAAACATTATTGTAATGTCTCCTAAATATAAATAGAAACAGGATTTTTTTTTACATCCTTTTTGTAATTCAGTTTTATAAACTGTATTAACCAGTCTGTCACAGTAATATTAATATCACTATATGCTATCAATCTTTGTAGTGCACCATGTTTACACTTTTTTTTTTTTTTTTTAAATGTATGAACCTGAGATAGCGACATTCCTCAAAAAAAAAAAATTCCTGCGCCACAGAACTTTACGTTCTGGTGTGAACTTTGTGACCATGACCATGCTCTATGATGACATCAATGAAGCTGTTACTTATATATTAACTATCCTAGTGTAGCCTTTCAGCAGCGAGGCCAGGAGCTGAATATGTATGTAGCACAACCACAAAAATCATTTGCTAATATTACTGTCATCTAGGTTTTTATCTTAAATAGATATTAGGCTACTGCCTGTGTTGGAAGTGTTCTGCAGTTCTCACTAACATCTTAGTTGCTTTTTTTAGATGACACTATTTTCAGCAATAAGAGGATCTTTTAATTTAAACAGTTGGGTAGCAAAAGCTCTGATGTGAGAAGATTATTAAGGCAGATCCATTTTACTACAAATCACAGCTCAGAATTCTCAGAATTTAAACAATACACACAAAGAATAAGTATTGTGAGTTTAGAGTGTAGTCATTCTATATTATATATTACCACCATAACAAAAAGCACTTTCTTTTTGTTATATGAAGCATAGAGTTTTGTCTAAAAACGTCAGCACACATAATGCTGATGCTGATATATATATATATATATATATATATATATATATATATACACACACACACACATATACATATACAGTACTGTGTAAAAGTCTTAGGCACATGAGAAGAAATGTTGTGCAGAGGTTTTTACTATTTGAAAGAAAACCCCCACAATGAGCAGTAAACAGTAATAAAGTAAAG